>CATNUY010000367.1:0-10000 GCA_951217065.1 Baccha elongata
TTGGATGTGAACCGAACTGTTTCTATAGGTAAGGTTCTGCATCTGTAGGCATGCCGAATAGGCTTCTGGAAGCGTCCTTGGCTTCTGAATAATAAGGAGCCTAGAGAGGTCTCCGCTTAGGCCCCGCACAAAAACGTCAAGAGCCCGATTACGATAGCCTTCCACCAAGGCGTCCATAGTCTCAGTGGAATATGTCTCTGCCCTTATCTTGCTGATAATTAGAGAGAATTGGTGGTTCACAGTGGCGTAGAAATCGTCCATCCGTGAAGACCCTTGACTCAACTGATTAAGTTGATGTTCGAGAGTTGCCAGATCCCTTTTATCTGCATAGTGCAGAGACAGGATTTTCTTTACCTCTGCCCACTCGTTATCGAATATATTATACGAAACGAGGGCAGAATCGGCCTTTCCCCTTATTTTTTGTCGAATGTGTTGAAGGATTGCCCTGTAAATGGGCTTGGTCCGAACAATCTCATAATCCTTCAACACTGTTTCTACACTGTGGACCCATGAGACATAATGGATGGGGTTTCCATCAAAGACCTGTAACTCCTTGACTGAGTCAGGGAGCTTGGCAATATCTCTCAGGTCTGCCTCAGTACTTGGTCCTCGTAGTGGTTCAGGGTTTTCAGTCGGTGGCGTTGAAATGCCTGCCAACCCCAAACCCTCGAAATTAGTTATTCGACTCTCTAAGGAATTTAATCGTGTTATAACGGTTTCGATGGCCCGTGTAGGGTTCACTCGCTCAACTTGGGCGATGCGAGTTTCCATTGACCTAAGCTGATCGAGAACATTATTGACTGCTCCTGTGAGCTGCGTTATCGAACTTTGGATCTCGTCCATAGTAGTAATTTATCTATATTAGACTTTAAAAAGAGCCCCAAAGTTTTCCAATTTAATTATTAAGAGGAGAGAGACGACTTATTAACTTTAATTTAGATTTATCTTGATTAAAAGGAAATGTTTTATCTTTTTCGTTATTTTTTAGGTTTTCAATGAACAGTGAATTTTTTCTTTTTTCTGTTTTTTCTTTGCACTTTATATGTTTCTTAACTTAAAGGAAATAATTTTTTCCTTAAACAATAAAATTCTCAATTTCTGAGGTTCAATTTATTATTTTTTTTGATTTCGTTTTGCTTTATGCATAATTTTATCGAGTAAAGAACTTAAATTTTAATTAATACTATTAAAATGATTCTTACAAAACAGCAATACAGCTCATGTCCATAAATTTTTGTTTGTTCACAGGATCTTTTTTTTTAATTTGTTGGAATTTATTTCAATATAATTCCCACACTTATAATCTCATTTTTTCCTGAAGGTCTTATTTTTCTTTACACTTATAATTTCGTTTTTTGGTGAAGGTATTATTTTTCTTTATTCACTTCTTTTTTCCAATTTTCTCTGAAGGCATTATTTTTCCTTCCTTTACACTTCCTTTTAATTTTCTCACAATTTTTTTATTTTAACAATTTTATTTTTTCACAGGATCTTCTTTAATTTGTTGGAATTTATTTCAATATAATTCTCACACTTATATTCTCAGTTTTTCTGAAGATCTTATTTCTCTTTATTCACTTTTTTCAATTTTCTCTGAAGGTATTATTTTTCCTTCCTTTACACTTTCTTTTAATTTTCTCACAATTTTCCTTTTAAGTTTTAACTATTCACTTTTTTATTTTTTTCTCAAGGACCTTATCGTCAGGTCCCTGCTCGGGCGCCAGTTACGAGCTTTTGCTCGCGGTTATTGAAAAAAAGATAATTTTGAGAACCGCCCACTGGTTCTATATGTGAAGACCAAGTTACGTTATAATATAAAAAGATTTATTTATCATAATTGATATGGATTTAATTATTACAATTGATATGACTTTCTGTTACTAGCGTACAACCGCAAGTGCCGTTGCATTTTCATACTTAATACCTATTCACCTAAAATTAGCTAAATATTGAACTGCTGAATTGCAGTTCCCATGAATTGCAATAGCCTTGAACTTCCCATGCAAACTGCAGTCGCTCGCGGTTGTGCTTGGGATCAAATAACGAGCAAAGGCGTGAAGCGCGTTTGCTTAGATTGCATTTATATATCCATGGGTCAATGGCTGACCGTGATAACTACTACAACAACAACAACAACAACAACAACAACAACAACAACAACAACAACAACAACAACAACAACAACAACAACAACAACAACAACAACAACAACAACAACAACAACAACAACAACAACAACAACATCAACTACAAAAACAACAACAACAACAGCAACAACAACAACAACAACAACAACAACAACAACAACAACAACAACAACAACAACAACAACAACAACAACAACAACAACAACAACAACAACAACAACAACAACAACAACAACAACAACAACAACAACAACAACAACAACAACAACAACAACAACAACAACAACAACAACAACAACAACAACAACAACAACAACAACAACAACAACAACAACAATAACAACAACAACAACAACAACAACAACAACAACAACAACAACAACAACAACAACAACAACAACAACAACAACAACAACAACAACAACAACAACAACAACAACAACAACAACAACAACAACAACAACAACAACAACAACAACAACAACAACAACAACAACAACAACAACAACAACAACAACAACAACAACAACAACAACAACAACAACAACAACAACAACAACAACAACAACAACAACAACAACAACAACAACAACAACAACAACAACAACAACAACAACAACAACAACAACAACAACAACAACAACAACAACAACAACAACAACAACAACAACAACAACAACAACAACAACAACAACAACAACAACAACAACAACAACAACAACAACAACAACAACAACAACAACAACAACAACAACAACAACAACAACAACAACAACAACAACAACAACAACAACAACAACAACAACAACAACAACAACAACAACAACAACAACAACAACAACAACAACAACAACAACAACAACAACAACAACAACAACAACAACAACAACAACAACAACAACAACAACAACAACAACAACAACAACAACAACAACAACAACAACAACAACAACAACAACAACAACAACAACAACAACAACAACAACAACAACAACAACAACAACAACAACAATGTTGTGACCCGCAGTCCCAACCAACCTCAATCCCATACAAAACCTCTTTTTGTATACATTCCATATAATCCATACGCGCATGAAACCACCCAGAAACCAGAAACACCTTGACCATGAATAATAATCCATAATCGTCATAATTATGTAAACGAAACAAATACTAATTATAGAACATGGGTTTGCCTACACAACGTAAACAAAACAATGCGCTTCTTCAAAGTGCATTGTGTAATGTGACACCTTCCAACTGCAAACTGCGATCGATTATGACACACACCGAAGTACTTGAGTGGGTCACCATACGATCAGCAGAATTAATGCATTGAAGACACATTGTTTATGTTGCTATGACAAGTGGAATTTGGTATATTGTGAATATTATGAAATATAGATCATGATGTGTGGCCTGGTTATGGTAAACAAAACGCATTGTTAAGTGACATAGTTCTTACTATGTCAAATGACATATGGATTGTAGGGCATGGTATTAAGAGGGAGGGTATATTCTAAAATGTATAAAAGAGGAACCAAATGCGACGAAGGCCGGAGTTGATCTGACAGAGTGTAGAGTAAAGGTTGCAGCCATAAGCATTGAGACAGCGGGCCTTTTACTCTAATAAAAAATATCAGTTAAACCAAAACACTTGTTTTATTTCAAAGACAACTCTCCGTCGTCTGCTCTTCCTTATTGAAGCACGGCAGAAACGTTACATTGGTGGCAGCGGTGGGATTACCTTTAAAATAATTACCTTTAAAAAGTGATCTCCTACCAAGACAGAAGACCGATCTTCTGAGGCGTGCTGGGGCTACACACCAGCAAAAAGTTAAAGTAAAAAGTGAAAAAAAAAATAATAATAAAGAAAAAAAAAAGAAGTGAAAGTAAAAGAAAAAAAATAATAAATAATTTTTCCTGTGAAGTGTTAGAAGTCCTACAAGAGTAAGACCTTTCTAGCTGTAGAGCTTAAGCATTTGGCAGACAGTAGGCAGTGAAATTAAAAGACCAGGTGGACAATACCAACTCTAGAGCGTGAAGCTTGCCTGGCATCACCAAAATCAGCAACAACAATTGGAGCAACAATATCAACAACAATGTCAACAACAAAACTAACAGAAGTAAGCTTTATTTAAACTTATATATATATAAAACAAAAAAAATAAAACAAAAAAAAAAAAGAAAAACAAAATTTTTTTTTATTTTTTCTTATATACATATACAATACATACACAAAATTTTTATACAAATATCAATATATATAATATCACTTGGACAATTAAAAAAATTTTTTTTTGCTCTTACCATTCCCTTGCTTTTTGAGTAGGAACGCCTACATTCGATTGTTTTTTATTTTTTTTATTCTGTTTAATTATTTGCCAAAATTACTACGCGTAATCAATCTCAAAAGGTTTCGTTATTTAAGGAATTACCTTTTCATTCGCATATAGAAGTAAAAATGACTACCACAGAGTATAAAATCAGTTTAAACGATATAATCGCGATAGTGCCGGTATTTAACGGGAAACCGGGAGATTTACCCAAGTTTTTAGCATGCGGAGACATTTTGTTCAAATCCGTTAAAATGGAAGCTGAGCATAAAATGTTCTTGAGTATAGTCAAGACTAGGCTCGAAGGTCCCGCTTTTGAACTTATCCAATTTAAAACTATAGAAAAGTGGGACGATTTACAGTCAACTCTTAAGAAGGAATATACGGTAGTTAAGTCAAGATCTTCTGCACAGAACGAGCTTCTGGCTGCTCGCCAACGAATGAAAGAATCCATAAAAGAGTTTGGCGACCGCATAAGCCAACTCCTAAATTCATTGAACTCCGCAACTTATTCCAGCTCCACGGAAGAGGCCGTTAGGAATTTTCTTTTTAAAGAAAATGACAAACTGGCTATCCAAACTTTCGAGGATGCCATAAGAAACCAAAACTTAAGGTTTAGGGTTCAAGCGCATGGCGAAACAGATTTGAAAAAATCCATTGCTTATGCAGAAGAGCACTCTAATCGTTTAGAGCGAGTAGGACCTTCTACCAGTTCCAACCACACTCATCAATATTCAAATTATACACCTTCGACACGCCCCACTTGCCAATTCTGTAAAAAGATTGGTCACTCTAGTGAAAATTGTTTCACTAATCCAAATAGGAAAAACAGTTCACCAAACCCTATTCACATAAAGAAAGAGGTGCAGCGTCTCACCTGTGGTTATTGTAAAAAACCCAACCATCGAGAAGTTGACTGCAGACTTAAACGGTCAGAGGCTAACTCAAATCCACAAAACCCATTTAGGGATAACTCCCACAATAGATCTAATCAAAATTCAACGAATGTCCGGCAATACAATGTTAGGCCAGGACATACGAATTGGAGTTCTGGTGAAGATTTTTACCCCCAAAATTCGGGAAACGCATATGTTCGGGAGGAAGAGATGGGTCATCCATCCCGGATAAATCAGAATGCCGACCCGCAACAATAAAAACAAAAAGCATAACAGTTACGCTTTGCCCAGAATTCAACGAACCTGTCATACGAATTCAGTTTCAGCCCTCCGACAAGAAATATTCCACATTCCTAGTCGACACAGGAGCTGAAATCAGTTTGTTTAAATACAAACCAAAGGCAAACGCGAACCTGAACAATACCTGCTCTCTACCTCTATCAACAATTTCAGGTGATTCAATCTTCACCCTTGGAGAGATAACTGGTAAAATAATAATTAACGAGATAGAAAATCTCTCACTTAAACACCCTTTCCATGTCCTAACGGAAAGAATCAACTTATCTTACGATGGTATATTAGGAAATGATTTCCTTAAGAAATATAAATGTAAGGTGAATTACAAACAAAGAGTTCTACAAATCAACGAGATGAGTTTAAGTGTCGACTCTGTAGCCGAAAAAGGTATCCAAAAAGCTACCCCTCTCGAGGTGGTGTCTACGGGCTATGATTTGGTTTCAAAAGGGGATGTAAAGGCAGAGGAGAACAATTTTGTTTCGCACTCCAAAGCTTCCATCAACCTAGATTCCAATAAGCAAAAATTGGATGCTGATTTAAACAGCAGAGAAACATCACCATCTCCAATAAGAGAAGAAAATTTAAGTAAGACTTTAGCGAACGACAGCCAAAAGAGCAAGGAAACTAAAGCAGCTAAGAATAAAAATAAGACTTTAGAAAACGACAGCCAAAAGAGCAAAGAAACTAAAGCAATTATTCATAAAGAAGTAGCAATCCATAAGACTACATCAAAAAATTATTCCAATCTCTATATAACTCTTAAACCTAGAAGTCATCAAATGGTTGAAATTCCATTCGACATAGGTAATAACGAAATTAAAGATATCGTTATAGAAAAAAAAGAAATCTGTCCAGGAGTATATGTAGGCGAGTCAATAGTAAGACCTACAAAGAACAAAATCAAGGTTCTTACCATGAATACTCTGGAAACAAAAAAAGTAATAAAAATCAACAACCTAAATCTAAATTATGAAAACCTTGATCAATACGATGAGTCTGATACAAGAGATTTTAATAACAAAATCGAAAAACGATTGGAAAAGTTAGAATCCATGTTGGTATTAGACCATTGCAATAAAGAGGAAAAAGAATCCATTTTAAAAATTTGTAGGGAATATAACGATCTTTTCTACCTTGAGGGAGATCACCTCACCCATACGGATTCAATGACACACAAGATTGTCACTGACGAATTTAAACCTCCTCTCTATACCAAACCTTATCGACTTCCAGAAAGCCAAAAGGAAGAAATTCATAAACAGGTACAAGAAATGTTGGATGACGACATTGTTCGCCCAAGCTCGAGTCCCTGGAATTCACCCTTGCTACTCGTTCCAAAAAAGGCTGGAAGTGATGGAAGCAAACGTTGGAGGGTGGTTGTAGATTTCAGGAAACTGAATGACCTAACCGTGGGTGATGCTTATCCATTGCCAAATATAAGCGACATCTTCGATCAATTAGGAAGATCAAAATATTTCAGCACTTTAGATTTGGCTAAAGGATTTCATCAAATTCTAATGGACGAGAAAGATATGCAAGACCGCATTTAGCACTCCCTTTGGTCATTACGAGTATAATCGAATGCCATTTGGTTTGAAAAATGCTCCTGCTACCTTTCAACGTCTCATGAATAACGTTTTAACTGGGTTGCAAGGTTTTGACTGTTTTGTTAACATGGATGATATAGTACTTTATGGATATGATCTTAAAGATCATAACTCCAAATTAAGAAAAGTGTTTAACCAAATAAGTATGCACAAGCTTAAACTTCAGCCTGAAAAGTGCCATTTTCTGAAGCATGAACTGTTGTATCTAGGACACCTTATTTCTGAAGAGGGACTAAAACCTGATCCAGAAAAAATTAAAGCAGTCAAAACATACCCCACACCTAAAAATGTTAAAGGCATAAAATCATTTCTTCTATAGGAAATTCATCGAAAACTTTTCCACTATAGCAAAACCTCTAACTAAGTTGTTAAAGAAAAACTGTTTTTTTAAATGGGATGCCTTCTGCGATGAAGCCTTTAGAATTCTAAAAAATAAATTGATAAATCCTCCAATTTTAATTTACCCTAACTTTAAGGAGAAATTTATTGTAACCACAGATGCTAGTGATGTCGGGATAGGAGCCATTTTGTCGCAAGGTGAGATCGGACAAGACAAACCGATTTGTTTTGTTTGTTTTGCAAGTAGGACGTTGAATGAGGCAGAAGTCAGATACAATACAACTGAAAAAGAATTACTCGCAATTGTCTATGGCATAACACAATTTCGCCCCTACCTTTACGGTAATCTTTTTATAATATGTACCGACCACAAACCTTTACAATGGTTATTTGCACGAACAGATCCTATGTCCAGACTAGCAAGATGGAAAATTCTATTATCTGAATACGAGTATCTAATTAAACATAAACCGGGTAAAATAAATTTAAACGCAGATGCCTTAAGCAGAAACATAGGTTCACAAGAAAATGGAGAAAATACAATAATGGTTGTAACTCGAGGTCAAAAGCAAAAACTGAACGAAGACAATACTCTAAGTAATACAGTCGCTATTAATGACTCGAGACCCAAATACAACGTTATTGAAAAATTTCAATCCATTTATACAAACAAACATTCAAGCCTAAAAATTATAATTTTACCACTGATTGACTCAACAGATGAGCAAACTTTAATTAAGAAAATAGATAATTTTTCAAAACCCGCCATAGGCAAAATTCAAATTTACGATTCTATAATTGTTATAACATTACCCATACCATTCCGAACGGAAAAAAATGAAGAGACTGCTGAAAAAAGTCTTCAATTGATTAAAAAGCAAGTCAATATGGAAAACAATATTTCTGTGTCATTACCTATCCCAGATAATCAAGTCAAACATATATTCAAAAACATATTGAGTAAAGTTTTCGGGGATATGACATTAGATGTGTATTTACACATCGATGAAAGAATAACGCTAGACGATTCAGAAACTATAGCTAAAATTCTATCCGAGTACCATGATTCCCCTTTCGGAGGACATCAAGGTGTTGGAAGAATGTATAACCGGCTAAAGTCAAAGAGAACAGATGTACAAAATCATGTCAACAAATGTACATCATGTCAACGGAATAAAAGTAGGAAAAATCCACCAGTTCCAATGAGAATAACTACTACTAGTGTTAGACCATTTGAAAGAGTCGCCCTAGACATAGTAGGACCTCTCCCCGTGAGCTACAATGGAAACAAATACCTACTTACATTCCAGGATGATTTGACAAAATTCTCAGAAGCGATGCCAATACAAAATGCCGAAGCCGCGACTGTAGCTAGAACATTTGTAGAAATCATAATCTGTCGCCACGGAATTCCCCATTCTATCTTAACAGATCAAGGAACAAATTTCCTGAGTGATCTTTTCAAAGAAATGTGTAGTGTCATGAAAATAAAAAAATTGAATACAACGCCTTACCATCCTCAAACAAATGGAGCGTTGGAGCGAAGTCACAGGACATTAGCAGAATACTTAAGGCACTATGTAAACAAAGATCCTTTATCATGGGATACTTGGATCCCTTACTCTATGTTTGTATATAATACAACACCACATAGTAGTACTGGATTCTCGCCTTATGAACTCCTGTACGGATTTCCTGCTAACATCCCAAGTGTTTTATCCCAAAAACCTAAGATATCTTATAACTACGACAACTACGTTAATGAACTTAAAGCTAGATTGCAATGCGGTTATGAAACAGCAAACTCTATCCTAATAAAGAAAAAGGAAAAGTCAAAAACCCTTTACGATAGAAATGCAAAATCTAAAACATTTAACGTAGGTGATAAGGTTCTAGTTAAAAATCAAACTAGACAAAATAAGCTTTCGACCCTATGGGATGGACCATATGAAGTCATAAGAATCCATTCGGATGAGAACACGGTAGTCAGGATCGGGAAAAAATCTAAGCTCATGCATAATAACAATTTGCAACATTTCAACGAATAATCTATCTATACAAAAACACTCACATGCACACACACACAAAAACAGAAATAAAAATAAACCTAAACATTACTATAGGAAACCATCCATTTTCTTTGGTATTATAGGTCATGGGTCTCCTTATACTCATTTTTCTACCAGTTTTAACCAGCGCAGCTTTAAAGATAAGCCAAATAGGAAATCACCCAGGCATCTACTTTGAAGAAATAGGTAAGGTTGAACTCTATACGACGCAGTGGAAACTAGTCGCGTACTACGACTTAACATTGTTTAATGGAGCACTAACACACGCGGAATTTTATGTTCATGAAATAAATATCCTGTGTAAGCAAT
>CATNUY010000367.1:17500-20788 GCA_951217065.1 Baccha elongata
GGCTTTCATATAGTTTTTTGAATGAAATCACATTCTTCTTTTTTTTGTTTTTTTAGAAATTGTAAATGCTCGATGAGTTGCTCTCCATTAAATTTTCGGGATAGTCACGCCGGATCGAAAGGTTCGTATTGTTCCGCTTTGGTTGTAAGGTTAGCAAACAGCCTACTAGGGTACGAAGATCAACACCACCGTAATTATGGTTAAATAATTGTAAACGTGAACCAGTCCCTTGTTTCGTGAGAGCAAACTCCAAGCAATATTTAGTGCATTGATTTTTGTATATTTTTGTTCTTTGTCATAATCATTTTGTGTTTTTTTTTTTTTTTGTATGTGCGATTCTATATTTTTTTTTATATAAACGTTTTTTGACCTAAACTTTTTGAAAAAGAAAAAACATTTGTGTCTTAATTAGTATTTTTTAAATGGGCCTTATGAATTCTTTTCCCGCTTAATGTCGTTATTGTAACGCGATTATCTTTGGCCACAATTTCATTCCTGAACAAGGGTTTATTTTTGCTTTTTATGCCTTTTATGGCAACATATACAGCGTCACCTTGACTGTACTTCCTTGGGGGCACTCTTTTCAAGTTCTGTCTAATATTTCTAGCCATCATGTTCTTTCTTATTACTCCCCTTAGGTCTTTGTTGATCTTAGAGCGGATGTTCAAGAGGTTTTGATAATTGACTCGTTGTGACCTATTGAAAAAGATATCTGATGGCTTTTTGTCCGTGACTGAATGGATGGTGTTATTGTATCTATCGACCGCCACGTAAACAAGTTCTTTAACTTTCATACTTGAATATTCTAACCTGAGACACCTATAAATCTCCAGGATGGTAGAGTGGACCCTTTCAATCTGACCGTTGACCTCACTTCTGTATGATGGAGTTAAATACAATTTTACTCCTAGGTTTTTAATCAGATTTAACACAATTGGGCTCAGAAATCCTTTCTCGTTATCTGTAACTAATATAAGAGGGACTGTAAAGTAGTGCAGGATTTTTATTATTTTTTCTCTAATGTAAATTGCCGATTTATCTTTGATATGAAAGAATTTGCTAAATTTTGAAAATTTATCTACAACAGTTAAGAATTTTTCATTTTGAATCTCCATAATATCCATGTGAATAATTTCGCACGGATATCTAGGAATAGGTGTAGCTTGTAATTCGGGTTTGTGGGGGCGTCTGTCATACTTGCTGATTTTACATGTGTCGCAAGAAGTAGCAAATCTTCTAATGTGAGACATCATTTGGGGAAAATAATATTTTTCAAGGATCTGATCCTTGTTTTCCCTAGGAGCGCGATGAGCTCTTTTATGCTCATCTTCTATTATGGAGAATCTCCGCTCCTCGTTAGCCACGTCTTCGACCACCCTCTGGGTAATTCTTATTTTATATTTGCTAAAGGACTCTAAATATAAATCCTGGAGTAACCCAATATAATCTTCTGGAATTTTTAACCCATTTATTACATTAGGGTTCAGATTTTCCCTAAGAGCTTCAAAAAGATTTTTCTTGTCCAAATTTTTCATGGAAACATAATGGCGATGGTAGCCAGCATGTGGTTCTTCATGAGAAGTAAGATCAATGCCAATTTTAATAATAAGTTGACTCCTAAAGACATTAACCGGAGCTTCCACGTGTGGTATCAGGTCCGAGCTGTCTTGTTCAGCACTGTGCATCGTGCCAGACTCTTCATCGAAGGATCTTTCGCACAAACCTTCTTCAGCAGTTGCAGTTTCAAATTCGTATGTCCTGTTGCTTTGTCCTTCATTCGCAGTGTCAGTTGATGTGTCCGTTCGTTGTTCGTTTGCAGTATTTGTCCGTGATGAAAGGGAACTTGAACTTGTGAGATGGTTAACCTCTGTTCGGAGCCGTGAGAGAGCGTCAGCCACAGAGTTTGATTTACCAGGTGTATAAATCAACTCGTAGTTATACTCTTCGATTCTTGATTTCCAACGCTTAAGCTTCGCATTGTAATTTCTATTACTTAATGTGAAAGTCAAGGGTTGGTGATCAGTGTAGATCCTTATCAATTTTGCACCGTAAAGGTAATTTCTAAGGTAGTAAAAAACTTGGCATTTCCGAGGCTCGCTAGAGTGTTGTTTATGTCCGGAATCGGATAAGTATCAGAAATGGTCACTGCGTTTAATCGCTTATAGTCTATGACCATTCTGTATTGCTTTTCGCCGTCGGGCTTAGGTTTCTTTGGCACAACCCACACAGGTGAGTTATACGGGCTTTTCGAAGGGCGGATGATATTTTCATCTAGGAGTTCACTTACCTGCCTTTCAACTTCTTGACGCATGCAAGCAGGGTAAGGATAACTCTTCGTATAGATGGGTTCATCTGTGTTCGTCTTTATCTCGGCCCTTACATTGGTTTTTACCATTTCATTTCTAACTGGGCCAAATAAGTCAATAAATTTGTTGCAAAGGGCTTCTAATTTTATCTTGGATTTTTCGGAAGTGTTTTTGTTGAGGATTATTAAGCTATTGACTGTGTCAGAGGTTTTATTTTTTAGAGGGATTTTTATATTTGGTTTAATAATTAATTCATTTTTCTCCCTGTCGATTATTGCCTTGAGTTCCTTAAGCGTGTCATCGCCGATTATTCCATCGAACGATTCAAGGCTTGGAAGGATGAAAAAGGTAACTTCTAAGTCGCAACCAACAAAGGAGAAAAACTTACCGCATATTTTATTTTTTATGCAGATGCGTCCAGCGGGACTGTTTATAAAAAATGGCGTTCTGACTGATTGTGGCTCTGGTGCTAGCCTAGGTTTAATAAAGTTTTTATTTGCACCAGTATCTACAAGGAAATGCAAGATTTCCCCGTCTCGTGTAGCGTACTCTAGGTATGGTACGCTGGAAACGAGGCACCTTCCATAAAATTTTCCTCTCTTCCCGAATGCGCCAAGTTGAGGTTGACCTCAGGTTCTTCTGTTGATTCCGGGACATCTGCATTTATGTGGTAGAGGCGTTGTTGTTTGCCGCGGTAGTTGTCGGAACTACCAGCCTCTCGTTTGAATGGGTTGGGATTATTCATGTAGTTCACGTTCCTTGTTTGAATGGAATTATCCACTTCCATTTTAATTGGAGGCTTAGGACCAGTTGGCCTTGGTGGCGAATATTGTCTCCCTTGGAAAGTTGACCTCCAAGAGGTGTGAGGTTGTTGATTTTTTCTACTACGGTTATTTTCGAATCTGTTCGGATTTCTTGTATAGGAGGATCTATTTTCATTTTTGAAGGCATAGTGTATTGGGGAAGAAATGGTATTCGATGC
>CATNUY010000368.1:0-2500 GCA_951217065.1 Baccha elongata
TTTCTACCCTCACAGTCTGAGGTGCGAAGAAGCGCGTTTATAATCTATTATGTGGAAGGGACCTAAAAGTTGCAAAAAAATATTATTATATTACACAAAAGAAAAATATCCACAAATTGAAGGCAAATATAAGACATACCATGAAAATAATGTATAAAAAATTATTCTAAGTCCGAAATCAATGAAAAGAGTAAATAAAATTTTTTCAAGTTGAAAAAATTTTTTAAGTCCAAAAAATTTTCTAAGTCCAAAGACTTTAATCAAATGTTTTTTCTACCCTCACAGTCTGAGGTGCGAAGAAGCGCGTTTATAATCTATTATGTGGAAGGGACCTAAAAGTTGCAAAAAAATATTATTATATTACACAAAAGAAAAATATCCACAAATTGAAGGCAAATATAAGACATATCATGAAAATAATATATAAAAAATTATTCTAAGTCCGAAATCAATGAAAAGAGTAAATAAAATTTTTTCAAGTTGAAAAAATTTTTTAAGTCCAAAAAATTTTCTAAGTCCAAAGACTTTAATCAAATGTTTTTTCTACCCTCACAGTCTGAGGTGCGAAGAAGCGCATTTATAATCTATTATGTGGAAGGGACCTAAAAGTTGCAAAAAAATATTATTATATTACACAAAAGAAAAATATCCACAAATTGAAGGCAAATATAAGACATATCATGAAAATAATATATAAAAAATTATTCTAAGTCCGAAATCAATGAAAAGAGTAAATAAAATTTTTTCAAGTTGAAAAAATTTTTTAAGTCCAAAAAATTTTCTAAGTCCAAAGACTTTAATCAAATGTTTTTTCTACCCTCACAGTCTGAGGTGCGAAGAAGCGCGTTTATAATCTATTATGTGGAAGGGACCTAAAAGTTGCAAAAAAATATTATTATATTACACAAAAGAAAAATATCCACAAATTGAAGGCAAATATAAGACATATCATGAAAATAATATATAAAAAATTATTCTAAGTCCGAAATCAATGAAAAGAGTAAATAAAATTTTTTCAACTTGAAAAAATTTTATTTACTCTTTTCATTGATTTCGGACTTAGAATAATTTTTTATATATTATTTTCATGATATGTCTTATATTTGCCTTCAATTTGTGGATATTTTTCTTTTGTGTAATATAATAATATTTTTTTGCAACTTTTAGGTCCCTTCCACATAATAGATTATAAACGCGCTTCTTCGCACCTCAGACTGTGAGGGTAGAAAAAACATTTGATTAAAGTCTTTGGACTTAGAAAATTTTTTGGACTTAAAAAATTTTTTCAACTTGAAAAAATTTTATTTACTCTTTTCATTGATTTCGGACTTAGAATAATTTTTTATATATTATTTTCATGATATGTCTTATATTTGCCTTCAATTTGTGGATATTTTTCTTTTGTGTAATATAATAATATTTTTTTGCAACTTTTAGGTCCCTTCCACATAATAGATTATAAATGCGCTTCTTCGCACCTCAGACTGTGAGGGTAGAAAAAACATTTGATTAAAGTCTTTGGACTTAGAAAATTTTTTGGACTTAAAAAATTTTTTCAACTTGAAAAAATTTTATTTACTCTTTTCATTGATTTCGGACTTAGAATAATTTTTTATATATTATTTTCATGATATGTCTTATATTTGCCTTCAATTTGTGGATATTTTTCTTTTGTGTAATATAATAATATTTTTTTGCAACTTTTAGGTCCCTTCCACATAATAGATTATAAACGCGCTTCTTCGCACCTCAGACTGTGAGGGTAGAAAAAACATTTGATTAAAGTCTTTGGACTTAGAAAATTTTTTGGACTTAAAAAATTTTTTCAACTTGAAAAAATTTTATTTACTCTTTTCATTGATTTCGGACTTAGAATAATTTTTTATACATTATTTTCATGGTATGTCTTATATTTGCCTTCAATTTGTGGATATTTTTCTTTTGTGTAATATAATAATATTTTTTTGCAACTTTTAGGTCCCTTCCACATAATAGATTATAAACGCGCTTCTTCGCACCTCAGACTGTGAGGGTAGAAAAAACATTTGATTAAAGTCTTTGGACTTAGAAAATTTTTTGGACTTAAAAAATTTTTTCAACTTGAAAAAATTTTATTTACTCTTTTCATTGATTTCTGACTTAGAATAATTTTTTATATATTATTTTCATGATATGTCTTATATTTGCCTTCAATTTGTGGATATTTTTCTTTTGTGTAATATAATAATATTTTTTTGCAACTTTTAGGTCCCTTCCACATAATAGATTATAAACGCGCTTCTTCGCACCTCAGACTGTGAGGGTAGAAAAAACATTTGATTAAAGTCTTTGGACTTAGAAAATTTTTTGGACTTAAAAAATTTTTTCAACTTGAAAAAATTTTATTTACTCTTTTCATTGATTTCGGACTTAGAATAATTTTTTATATATTATTTTCATGATATATTTTATATTTGCCTTAAATTTGTGGATGGCAAAAAAAACATTTGATGAAAGTCTT
>CATNUY010000368.1:7500-12500 GCA_951217065.1 Baccha elongata
TTTTATTCTAATTGCTCGCTTATTGTCTTATTTTTGATAAATTTTTGTAAAGTATATTTTATTCTAATTGTTCGCTTTTGTCTCATTTTTGATAAATTTTTGTTTAGTATATTTATACTAATTCATCCTCTTTTAATTAATTGATAATATAGAATTTGAAATTCATTTTGAGGTATACTTTGTAAATTAATATTATGAATTTAATAAAAAATCCAGTAATATAACATGTGCTTAAGCAGATTTTAAAAGAATAATAATTATATTAAAATTCTTCTTCATCTACAAGCAACTTTTTTAGCATAGTATCACAACCCTCAACCATATGTAGTCCAAGCAGCACTTCAAAATTAATTAAAGTACATAACAGCATGGACTGCGATATGCGTTCAAAATGTCGATGTTCATGTGTCCTGCAGTTCACACGATGACGCACAGTTTGCTGCGTTCTTCATCGACCCATGAGCCGAGTGATCCACCGCTTAGAGTGATAATTTTGTTTTTTTTTACAAGTCAATAATTTTAATAAAAGAAATATAAAATTTCTAATATTATTTTTTTAATTAATGTTTATATGTTGCGAATGTCAAATTCCGAAGAATCTTTAACTTATGAATAAGTACAACATTGTCCATTAATATTTTCTTGATTAGTCTTCTTTTCTAGATAAATGTTCATTTGACATTTTTTTATAATTTTATTTAAAAATATAGCGTTGCCCCAAGCGCATATTTTTTTCTTTTTGATTAGTCGTCTTCTTTTCTATATAAATATTCATTTTATAATTTTATTTAAAAATATAGCGTTGCCAAGGCGCATATTTTTTTCTTTCCGATTAGTCTTCTTTTCTATATAAATGTTCATTTAACATTTTTTTATAATTTTATTTAAAAATATAGCGTTGCCCCAAGCGCATATTTTTTTCTTTTTGATTAGTCTTCTTCTCTATATAAATGTTCATTTAACATTTTTTTATAATTTTATTTAAAAATATAGCGTTGCCCCAAGCGCATATTTTTTTCTTTTTGATTAGTCTTCTTCTCTATATAAATGTTCATTTAACATTTTTTATAATTTTTCTTAAAAATATAGCGTTCACCAAGCGCATATTTTTCTTTCTTTTATATTGCAATTTAATTTATTGACAATATTTTTTCTTATAATTTTTCATTTTCATTTCGTTTTTTTTTTTTTTCATTTTATTTTATATGCATTTTATGCATATTTTGATATTGCAATTTTATTTATTGCCATTTTGTTTTTGTATATATAAATTTTATATATTATATTTGTTTTTGCTTTTTATTTTAATTGTTTCTTTTTAAGAAGGAACACGTTAATGATCCTTCCGCAGGTTCACCTACGGAAACCTTGTTACGACTTTTACTTCCTCTAAATACTCAAGTTCGGTCAACTTCTGCGAAACAACCGTAACACGTGAGCGTCACAGTGATCACGTCCGGAGACCTCACTAAATAATTCAATCGGTAGTAGCGACGGGCGGTGTGTACAAAGGGCAGGGACTTAATCAATACGAGTTAATGACTCACACTTACTGGGAATTCCAAGTTCATGTGAACAGTTTCAGTTCACAATCCCAAGCATGAAAGTGGTTCAGCGGTTTACCCGGACCTCTCGGTCTAGGAAATACACGTTGATACTTTCATTGTAGCGCGCGTGCAGCCCAGGACATCTAAGGGCATTCCAGACCTGTTATTGCTCAATCTCATTATTGCTAGACGCAATTTGTCCATTTAAGAAGCTAGTGTCCTTATAATGGGACAAACAAACAGGTACGACTCCACTAACATAAACACATTCAAACACGTCTATATTTTACTATATTCATGAATAAAGGCTATGAAAGCTTCAACACCATAATCCTGAAAGCATCTATTTAATATATTTGAGTCTCGTTCGTTATCGGAATTAACCAGACAAATCACTCCACGAACTAAGAACGGCCATGCACCACCACCCATAGATTCGAGAAAGAGCTATCAATCTGTCTTACACACTTATGTTCGGACCTGGTAAGTTTTCCCGTGTTGAGTCAAATTAAGCCGCAGGCTCCACTCCTGGTGGTGCCCTTCCGTCAATTCCTTTAAGTTTCAGCTTTGCAACCATACTTCCCCCGGAGCCCAAAAGCTTTGGTTTCCCGGGAAGCGACTGAGAGAGCCATAGAAGTAGCTACTCCCAATTGCTAGCTGGCATCGTTTATGGTTAGAACTAGGGCGGTATCTGATCGCCTTCGAACCTCTAACTTTCGTTCTTGATTAATGAAAACATCTTTGGCAAATGCTTTCGCTTAAGTTAGTCTTACGACGGTCCAAGAATTTCACCTCTCGCGTCGTAATACTAATGCCCCCAAACTGCTTCTATTAATCATTACCTCTTGATCTAAAAACCAATGAAAGTAGATCAGAGGTCTTATTTCATTATTCCATGCACAAAATATTCAGGCATTTGGAGCCTGCTTTAAGCACTCTAATTTGTTCAAAGTAATTGTACCGGCCCACAACAACACTCGATGAAGAGCACTGAAGCAGGTTTAAGTAGGAGGTATACATAATCATACAAAAGCACAATTGATATATTAGAACTCCACCGGTAATACGCTTGCATACATAAGGTAATGTAAAATCCACAATTATAGTTTTACTACCCGTATGAAGCACAAATTCAACTACGAACGTTTTAACCGCAACAACTTTAATATACGCTATTGGAGCTGGAATTACCGCGGCTGCTGGCACCAGACTTGCCCTCCAATAGGTCCTTGTTAACGGATTTAAAGTGTACTCATTCCAATTACAGGGCCTCGGATATGAGTCCTGTATTGTTATTTTTCGTCACTACCTCCCCGAACTGGGAGTGGGTAATTTACGCGCCTGCTGCCTTCCTTAGATGTGGTAGCCGTTTCTCAGGCTCCCTCTCCGGAATCGAACCCTGATTCCCCGTTACCCGTAGCAACCATGGTAGTCCTAGATACTACCATCAATAGTTGATAGGGCAGACATTTGAAAGATCTGTCGTCGGTACTAGACCATACGATCGGCAAATTATCTAGAGTTCAACCATATTAACGATTTCCGAAAAAATCGCTTGGTTTTAGCCTAATAAAAGCACACGTTCCATAAGGTCCGTGTTTATATTGCATGTATTAGCTCTAGAATTACCACAGTTATCCAAGTAACTGTTAACGATCTAATGAACCATAACTGATATAATGAGCCTTTTGCGGTTTCACTTTTAATTCGTGTGTACTTAGACATGCATGGCTTAATCTTTGAGACAAGCATATAACTACTGGCAGGATCAACCAGAATAATGTTATTTATTTATATTTTATATTTGAAAAATTGAAAAATAACATGATTCCTCTTATGTTATCTCTCATAACAACTGACTCTGATAATTTTTTTATTAAAAGATTTGCCAATTTGTAATCGAGAATAAAGGGAAAATGCATTTTACAAAGGTTCAAGTACAACTTTTTCAGAAAACATCAATAAGAGAACCTATAATATAGTGAACTCTTTTCGTAGTAATTGAGTTTATTTACTTAGCTGAGCACCTTTCAAATACATATCAATGATATTTTCAAATTTCTAATAAATTCTTTTACTTTCTTTGAAGTAAATTTTATATATTTTTTAAAAATATATTATTTTTTTATGAACCAAGAATTAAAAATTCTTTTATCATTTATTTACTTCACACTACCCATAAATGTGAAGTAAATTTCTAATGCGGACTTCTAATCCGTCATGGGCTCAACCATTTTGTTTTTTGGTACCTTTCGCTTTCACAGGCAGATCCAAGAAAATTACTTCATAGAAATAAATTCTCGAAATCTCAGTACCTACCCCTAATTGGTTGTTATTTCTCGACTATAAAAGCTAGTTTATAGACCGTGAAGTTACGATACATTGGCACTTGCGTCCAACGTGGGGAAAACGAAAAATTTTCTCGATTCCTTAAAGTAGTTTAGAAACAGACATTATCGCAGCAACCTTTGTGATGCCAAAAAAACATTTTGAATAAAGTCTTTGGACTTAGAAAATTTTTTGGACTTAAAAAATTTTTTCAACTTGAAAAAATTTTATTTACTCTTTTCATTGATTTCGGACTTAGAATAATTTTTTATATATTATTTTCATGATATGTCTTATATTTGCCTTCAATTTGTGGATATTTTTCTTTTGTGTAATATAATAATATTTTTTTGCAACTTTTAGGTCCCTTCCACATAATAGATTATAAATGCGCTTCTTCGCACCTCAGACTGTGAGGGTAGAAAAAACATTTGATTAAAGTCTTTGGACTTAGAAAATTTTTTGGACTTAAAAAATTTTTTCAACTTGAAAAAATTTTATTTACTCTTTTCATTGATTTCGGACTTAGAATAATTTTTTATATATTATTTTCATGATATGTCTTATATTTGCCTTCAATTTGTGGATATTTTTCTTTTGTGTAATATAATAATATTTTTTTGCAACTTTTAGGTCCCTTCCACATAATAGATTATAAATGCGCTTCTTCGCACCTCAGACTGTGAGGGTGGAAAAAACATTTGATTAAAGTCTTTGGACTTAGAAAATTTTTTGGACTTAAAAAATTTTTTCAACTTGAAAAAATTTTATTTACTCTTTTCATTGATTTCGGACTTAGAATAATTTTTTATATATTATTTTCATGATATGTCTTATATTTGCCTTCAATTTGTGGATATTTTTCTTTTGTGTAATATAATAATATTTTTTTGCAACTTTTAGGTCCCTTCCACATAATAGATTATAAACGCGCTTCTTCGCACCTCAGACTGTGAGGGTAGAAAAAACATTTGATTAAAGTCTTTGGACTTAGAAAATTTTTTGGACTTAAAAAATTTTTTCAACTTGAAAAAATTTTATTTACTCTTTTCATTGATTTCGGACTTAGAATAATTTTTTATATATTATTTTCATGATATGTCTTATATTTGCCTTCAATTTGTG
>CATNUY010000368.1:17500-22500 GCA_951217065.1 Baccha elongata
AGATAAGATTATTTTATATAATTTTTCAATGCACCAGCTATCCTGAGGGAAACTTCGGAGGGAACCAGCTACTAGATGGTTCGATTAGTCTTTCGCCCCTATACTCAATTCTGACAATCGATTTGCACGTCAGAACTGTTTCGGTCTTCCATCAGGGTTTCCCCTGACTTCAACCTGATCAAGTATAGTTCACCATCTTTCGGGTCACAGCATATATGCTCAAGGTACGCTCTAGTTAGAGGCATAAATAATATAAATATCATTACGCATAACTGTATAGAACGCCCCGGGATTGAATTTATATTTCATAATAAAATTTAAACTAATCCCATTTTAACAGTTAAGTTAATTATGCCATTGGGTTTTATTAAAAATACCCAATGACTTGCACATATGTTAGACTCCTTGGTCCGTGTTTCAAGACGGGTCCCGAAGGTATCCTGAATCTATCGCATTGTTAATCATAATAGTGCATATAATTAAATAAACAAATCAATAGATCCATCTATTATTATAAAATTCCGAGGAATTTAAGCACATTATATAATTATATCTGACAATGATTTATCCAATCAAATACATTTATTTTATGTTAGAAATCCGAAAATAACTAATTTGAATAAACTTAAGTATAAGATCTTTTGATAAATATTTATGACATTATCAGATTACAATGTCCTTATATGAAAAAATTGCACACTATTTTTATTTTTAATTTTATATTAGTGATGAATTTTTCATAACGGATATTCAGGTTCATCGGGTTTAACCTCTAAGCAGTTTCACGTACTGTTTAACTCTCTATTCAGAGTTCTTTTCAACTTTCCCTCACGGTACTTGTTTACTATCGGTCTCATGGTTATATTTAGTTTTAGATGGAGTTTACCACCCACTTAGTGCTGCACTATCAAGCAACACGACTCTTTGGAAACATCTTCTAGTAATCATTAACGTTATACGGGCCTGGCACCCTCTATGGGTAAATGGCCTCATTTAAGAAGGACTTAAATCGTTAATTTCTCATACTAGATTATAGATGTTCCATACACTGCATCCCATATTTGCCATAAAGACAAAATGGCTTAGTGCTGAACTGATTTCTTTTCGCTCGCCGCTACTAAGAAAATCCTTTAGTTTCTTTTCCTTCCCTCATTAATATGCTTAAATTCGGGGAGTTATCTCATATGAGTTGAGGTTGTTTAACATAGCTTACATTTTATTATTTTATATACTCAGGATTTGAAATCAAATCTATTTATCAAATTTTAGAGGTGAATATTTTTGTTTGCCTTCAGATTAGTTTTTTTAATAAATTTACTTTACTTCTTTATATACTTTTATTTTTATTTTTGTAATTTTTCGCTTATTGTCTCAAAGTATATTTTATTCTAATTGCTCGCTTATTGTCTTATTTTTGATAAATTTTTGTAAAGTATATTTTATTCTAATTGTTCGCTTTTGTCTCATTTTTGATAAATTTTTGTTTAGTATATTTATACTAATTCATCCTCTTTTAATTAATTGATAATATAGAATTTGAAATTCATTTTGAGGTATACTTTGTAAATTAATATTATGAATTTAATAAAAAATCCAGTAATATAACATGTGCTTAAGCAGATTTTAAAAGAATAATAATTATATTAAAATTCTTCTTCATCTACAAGCAACTTTTTTAGCATAGTATCACAACCCTCAACCATATGTAGTCCAAGCAGCACTTCAAAATTAATTAAAGTACATAACAGCATGGACTGCGATATGCGTTCAAAATGTCGATGTTCATGTGTCCTGCAGTTCACACGATGACGCACAGTTTGCTGCGTTCTTCATCGACCCATGAGCCGAGTGATCCACCGCTTAGAGTGATAATTTTGTTTTTTTTTACAAGTCAATAATTTTAATAAAAGAAATATAAAATTTCTAATATTATTTTTTTAATTAATGTTTATATGTTGCGAATGTCAAATTCCGAAGAATCTTTAACTTATGAATAAGTACAACATTGTCCATTAATATTTTCTTGATTAGTCTTCTTTTCTAGATAAATGTTCATTTGACATTTTTTTATAATTTTATTTAAAAATATAGCGTTGCCCCAAGCGCATATTTTTTTCTTTTTGATTAGTCGTCTTCTTTTCTATATAAATATTCATTTTATAATTTTATTTAAAAATATAGCGTTGCCAAGGCGCATATTTTTTTCTTTCCGATTAGTCTTCTTTTCTATATAAATGTTCATTTAACATTTTTTTATAATTTTATTTAAAAATATAGCGTTGCCCCAAGCGCATATTTTTTTCTTTTTGATTAGTCTTCTTCTCTATATAAATGTTCATTTAACATTTTTTTATAATTTTATTTAAAAATATAGCGTTGCCCCAAGCGCATATTTTTTTCTTTTTGATTAGTCTTCTTCTCTATATAAATGTTCATTTAACATTTTTTATAATTTTTCTTAAAAATATAGCGTTCACCAAGCGCATATTTTTCTTTCTTTTATATTGCAATTTAATTTATTGACAATATTTTTTCTTATAATTTTTCATTTTCATTTCGTTTTTTTTTTTTTTCATTTTATTTTATATGCATTTTATGCATATTTTGATATTGCAATTTTATTTATTGCCATTTTGTTTTTGTATATATAAATTTTATATATTATATTTGTTTTTGCTTTTTATTTTAATTGTTTCTTTTTAAGAAGGAACACGTTAATGATCCTTCCGCAGGTTCACCTACGGAAACCTTGTTACGACTTTTACTTCCTCTAAATACTCAAGTTCGGTCAACTTCTGCGAAACAACCGTAACACGTGAGCGTCACAGTGATCACGTCCGGAGACCTCACTAAATAATTCAATCGGTAGTAGCGACGGGCGGTGTGTACAAAGGGCAGGGACTTAATCAATACGAGTTAATGACTCACACTTACTGGGAATTCCAAGTTCATGTGAACAGTTTCAGTTCACAATCCCAAGCATGAAAGTGGTTCAGCGGTTTACCCGGACCTCTCGGTCTAGGAAATACACGTTGATACTTTCATTGTAGCGCGCGTGCAGCCCAGGACATCTAAGGGCATTCCAGACCTGTTATTGCTCAATCTCATTATTGCTAGACGCAATTTGTCCATTTAAGAAGCTAGTGTCCTTATAATGGGACAAACAAACAGGTACGACTCCACTAACATAAACACATTCAAACACGTCTATATTTTACTATATTCATGAATAAAGGCTATGAAAGCTTCAACACCATAATCCTGAAAGCATCTATTTAATATATTTGAGTCTCGTTCGTTATCGGAATTAACCAGACAAATCACTCCACGAACTAAGAACGGCCATGCACCACCACCCATAGATTCGAGAAAGAGCTATCAATCTGTCTTACACACTTATGTTCGGACCTGGTAAGTTTTCCCGTGTTGAGTCAAATTAAGCCGCAGGCTCCACTCCTGGTGGTGCCCTTCCGTCAATTCCTTTAAGTTTCAGCTTTGCAACCATACTTCCCCCGGAGCCCAAAAGCTTTGGTTTCCCGGGAAGCGACTGAGAGAGCCATAGAAGTAGCTACTCCCAATTGCTAGCTGGCATCGTTTATGGTTAGAACTAGGGCGGTATCTGATCGCCTTCGAACCTCTAACTTTCGTTCTTGATTAATGAAAACATCTTTGGCAAATGCTTTCGCTTAAGTTAGTCTTACGACGGTCCAAGAATTTCACCTCTCGCGTCGTAATACTAATGCCCCCAAACTGCTTCTATTAATCATTACCTCTTGATCTAAAAACCAATGAAAGTAGATCAGAGGTCTTATTTCATTATTCCATGCACAAAATATTCAGGCATTTGGAGCCTGCTTTAAGCACTCTAATTTGTTCAAAGTAATTGTACCGGCCCACAACAACACTCGATGAAGAGCACTGAAGCAGGTTTAAGTAGGAGGTATACATAATCATACAAAAGCACAATTGATATATTAGAACTCCACCGGTAATACGCTTGCATACATAAGGTAATGTAAAATCCACAATTATAGTTTTACTACCCGTATGAAGCACAAATTCAACTACGAACGTTTTAACCGCAACAACTTTAATATACGCTATTGGAGCTGGAATTACCGCGGCTGCTGGCACCAGACTTGCCCTCCAATAGGTCCTTGTTAACGGATTTAAAGTGTACTCATTCCAATTACAGGGCCTCGGATATGAGTCCTGTATTGTTATTTTTCGTCACTACCTCCCCGAACTGGGAGTGGGTAATTTACGCGCCTGCTGCCTTCCTTAGATGTGGTAGCCGTTTCTCAGGCTCCCTCTCCGGAATCGAACCCTGATTCCCCGTTACCCGTAGCAACCATGGTAGTCCTAGATACTACCATCAATAGTTGATAGGGCAGACATTTGAAAGATCTGTCGTCTGGTACTAGACCATACGATCGGCAAATTATCTAGAGTTCAACCATATTAACGATTTCCGAAAAAATCGCTTGGTTTTAGCCTAATAAAAGCACACGTTCCATAAGGTCCGTGTTTATATTGCATGTATTAGCTCTAGAATTACCACAGTTATCCAAGTAACTGTTAACGATCTAATGAACCATAACTGATATAATGAGCCTTTTGCGGTTTCACTTTTAATTCGTGTGTACTTAGACATGCATGGCTTAATCTTTGAGACAAGCATATAACTACTGGCAGGATCAACCAGAATAATGTTATTTATTTATATTTTATATTTGAAAAATTGAAAAATAACATGATTCCTCTTATGTTATCTCTCATAACAACTGACTCTGATAATTTTTTTATTAAAAGATTTGCCAATTTGTAATCGAGAATAAAGGGAAAATGCATTTTACAAAGGTTCAAGTACAACTTTTTCAGAAAACATCAATAAGAGAACCTATAATATAGTGAACTCTTTTCGTAGTAATTGAGTTTATTTACTTAGCTGAGCACCTTTCAAATACATATCAATGATATTTTCAAATTTCTAATAAATT
>CATNUY010000368.1:27500-30000 GCA_951217065.1 Baccha elongata
CCTAAGGCCTCTAATCATTCGCTTTACCAGATAAGATTATTTTATATAATTTTTCAATGCACCAGCTATCCTGAGGGAAACTTCGGAGGGAACCAGCTACTAGATGGTTCGATTAGTCTTTCGCCCCTATACTCAATTCTGACAATCGATTTGCACGTCAGAACTGTTTCGGTCTTCCATCAGGGTTTCCCCTGACTTCAACCTGATCAAGTATAGTTCACCATCTTTCGGGTCACAGCATATATGCTCAAGGTACGCTCTAGTTAGAGGCATAAATAATATAAATATCATTACGCATAACTGTATAGAACGCCCCGGGATTGAATTTATATTTCATAATAAAATTTAAACTAATCCCATTTTAACAGTTAAGTTAATTATGCCATTGGGTTTTATTAAAAATACCCAATGACTTGCACATATGTTAGACTCCTTGGTCCGTGTTTCAAGACGGGTCCCGAAGGTATCCTGAATCTATCGCATTGTTAATCATAATAGTGCATATAATTAAATAAACAAATCAATAGATCCATCTATTATTATAAAATTCCGAGGAATTTAAGCACATTATATAATTATATCTGACAATGATTTATCCAATCAAATACATTTATTTTATGTTAGAAATCCGAAAATAACTAATTTGAATAAACTTAAGTATAAGATCTTTTGATAAATATTTATGACATTATCAGATTACAATGTCCTTATATGAAAAAATTGCACACTATTTTTATTTTTAATTTTATATTAGTGATGAATTTTTCATAACGGATATTCAGGTTCATCGGGTTTAACCTCTAAGCAGTTTCACGTACTGTTTAACTCTCTATTCAGAGTTCTTTTCAACTTTCCCTCACGGTACTTGTTTACTATCGGTCTCATGGTTATATTTAGTTTTAGATGGAGTTTACCACCCACTTAGTGCTGCACTATCAAGCAACACGACTCTTTGGAAACATCTTCTAGTAATCATTAACGTTATACGGGCCTGGCACCCTCTATGGGTAAATGGCCTCATTTAAGAAGGACTTAAATCGTTAATTTCTCATACTAGATTATAGATGTTCCATACACTGCATCCCATATTTGCCATAAAGACAAAATGGCTTAGTGCTGAACTGATTTCTTTTCGCTCGCCGCTACTAAGAAAATCCTTGTTAGTTTCTTTTCCTTCCCTCATTAATATGCTTAAATTCGGGGAGTTATCTCATATGAGTTGAGGTTGTTTAACATAGCTTACATTTTATTATTTTATATACTCAGGATTTGAAATCAAATCTATTTATCAAATTTTAGAGGTGAATATTTTTGTTTGCCTTCAGATTAGTTTTTTTAATAAATTTACTTTACTTCTTTATATACTTTTATTTTTATTTTTGTAATTTTTCGCTTATTGTCTCAAAGTATATTTTATTCTAATTGCTCGCTTATTGTCTTATTTTTGATAAATTTTTGTAAAGTATATTTTATTCTAATTGTTCGCTTTTGTCTCATTTTTGATAAATTTTTGTTTAGTATATTTATACTAATTCATCCTCTTTTAATTAATTGATAATATAGAATTTGAAATTCATTTTGAGGTATACTTTGTAAATTAATATTATGAATTTAATAAAAAATCCAGTAATATAACATGTGCTTAAGCAGATTTTAAAAGAATAATAATTATATTAAAATTCTTCTTCATCTACAAGCAACTTTTTTAGCATAGTATCACAACCCTCAACCATATGTAGTCCAAGCAGCACTTCAAAATTAATTAAAGTACATAACAGCATGGACTGCGATATGCGTTCAAAATGTCGATGTTCATGTGTCCTGCAGTTCACACGATGACGCACAGTTTGCTGCGTTCTTCATCGACCCATGAGCCGAGTGATCCACCGCTTAGAGTGATAATTTTGTTTTTTTTTACAAGTCAATAATTTTAATAAAAGAAATATAAAATTTCTAATATTATTTTTTTAATTAATGTTTATATGTTGCGAATGTCAAATTCCGAAGAATCTTTAACTTATGAATAAGTACAACATTGTCCATTAATATTTTCTTGATTAGTCTTCTTTTCTAGATAAATGTTCATTTGACATTTTTTATAATTTTATTTAAAAATATAGCGTTGCCCCAAGCGCATATTTTTTTCTTTTTGATTAGTCGTCTTCTTTTCTATATAAATATTCATTTTATAATTTTATTTAAAAATATAGCGTTGCCAAGGCGCATATTTTTTTCTTTCCGATTAGTCTTCTTTTCTATATAAATGTTCATTTAACATTTTTTTATAATTTTATTTAAAAATATAGCGTTGCCCCAAGCGCATATTTTTTTCTTTTTGATTAGTCTTCTTCTCTATATAAATGTTCATTTAACATTTTTTTATAATTTTATTTAAAAATATAGCGTTGCCCCAAGCGCATATTTTTTTCTTTTTGATTAGTCTTCTTCTCTATATAAATGTTCATTTAACATTTTTTATAATTTTTCTTAAAAATATAGC
>CATNUY010000368.1:32500-35872 GCA_951217065.1 Baccha elongata
AATGATATTTTCAAATTTCTAATAAATTCTTTTACTTTCTTTGAAGTAAATTTTATATATTTTTTAAAAATATATTATTTTTTTATGAACCAAGAATTAAAAATTCTTTTATCATTTATTTACTTCACACTACCCATAAATGTGAAGTAAATTTCTAATGCGGACTTCTAATCCGTCATGGGCTCAACCATTTTGTTTTTTGGTACCTTTCGCTTTCACAGGCAGATCCAAGAAAATTACTTCATAGAAATAAATTCTCGAAATCTCAGTACCTACCCCTAATTGGTTGTTATTTCTCGACTATAAAAGCTAGTTTATAGACCGTGAAGTTACGATACATTGGCACTTGCGTCCAACGTGGGGAAAACGAAAAATTTTCTCGATTCCTTAAAGTAGTTTAGAAACAGACATTATCGCAGCAACCTTTGTGATGCCAAAAAAACATTTTGAATAAAGTCTTTGGACTTAGAAAATTTTTTGGACTTAAAAAATTTTTTCAACTTGAAAAAATTTTATTTACTCTTTTCATTGATTTCGGACTTAGAATAATTTTTTATATATTATTTTCATGATATGTCTTATATTTGCCTTCAATTTGTGGATATTTTTCTTTTGTGTAATATAATAATATTTTTTTGCAACTTTTAGGTCCCTTCCACATAATAGATTATAAATGCGCTTCTTCGCACCTCAGACTGTGAGGGTAGAAAAAACATTTGATTAAAGTCTTTGGACTTAGAAAATTTTTTGGACTTAAAAAATTTTTTCAACTTGAAAAAATTTTATTTACTCTTTTCATTGATTTCGGACTTAGAATAATTTTTTATATATTATTTTCATGATATGTCTTATATTTGCCTTCAATTTGTGGATATTTTTCTTTTGTGTAATATAATAATATTTTTTTGCAACTTTTAGGTCCCTTCCACATAATAGATTATAAATGCGCTTCTTCGCACCTCAGACTGTGAGGGTGGAAAAAACATTTGATTAAAGTCTTTGGACTTAGAAAATTTTTTGGACTTAAAAAATTTTTTCAACTTGAAAAAATTTTATTTACTCTTTTCATTGATTTCGGACTTAGAATAATTTTTTATATATTATTTTCATGATATGTCTTATATTTGCCTTCAATTTGTGGATATTTTTCTTTTGTGTAATATAATAATATTTTTTTGCAACTTTTAGGTCCCTTCCACATAATAGATTATAAACGCGCTTCTTCGCACCTCAGACTGTGAGGGTAGAAAAAACATTTGATTAAAGTCTTTGGACTTAGAAAATTTTTTGGACTTAAAAAATTTTTTCAACTTGAAAAAATTTTATTTACTCTTTTCATTGATTTCGGACTTAGAATAATTTTTTATATATTATTTTCATGATATGTCTTATATTTGCCTTCAATTTGTGGATATTTTTCTTTTGTGTAATATAATAATATTTTTTTGCAACTTTTAGGTCCCTTCCACATAATAGATTATAAACGCGCTTCTTCGCACCTCAGACTGTGAGGGTAGAAAAAACATTTGATTAAAGTCTTTGGACTTAGAAAATTTTTTGGACTTAAAAAATTTTTTCAACTTGAAAAAATTTTATTTACTCTTTTCATTGATTTCGGACTTAGAATAATTTTTTATATATTATTTTCATGATATGTCTTATATTTGCCTTCAATTTGTGGATATTTTTCTTTTGTGTAATATAATAATATTTTTTTGCAACTTTTAGGTCCCTTCCACATAATAGATTATAAATGCGCTTCTTCGCACCTCAGACTGTGAGGGTAGAAAAAACATTTGATTAAAGTCTTTGGACTTAGAAAATTTTTTGGACTTAAAAAATTTTTTCAACTTGAAAAAATTTTATTTACTCTTTTCATTGATTTCGGACTTAGAATAATTTTTTATATATTATTTTCATGATATGTCTTATATTTGCCTTCAATTTGTGGATATTTTTCTTTTGTGTAATATAATAATATTTTTTTGCAACTTTTAGGTCCCTTCCACATAATAGATTATAAACGCGCTTCTTCGCACCTCAGACTGTGAGGGTAGAAAAAAACATTTGATTAAAGTCTTTGGACTTAGAAAATTTTTTGGACTTAAAAAATTTTTTCAACTTGAAAAAATTTTATTTACTCTTTTCATTGATTTCGGACTTAGAATAATTTTTTATACATTATTTTCATGGTATGTCTTATATTTGCCTTCAATTTGTGGATATTTTTCTTTTGTGTAATATAATAATATTTTTTTGCAACTTTTAGGTCCCTTCCACATAATAGATTATAAACGCGCTTCTTCGCACCTCAGACTGTGAGGGTAGAAAAAACATTTGATTAAAGTCTTTGGACTTAGAAAATTTTTGGACTTAAAAAATTTTTTCAACTTGAAAAAATTTTATTTACTCTTTTCATTGATTTCGGACTTAGAATAATTTTTTATATATTATTTTCATGATATGTCTATATTTGCCTTCAATTTGTGGATATTTTTCTTTTGTGTAATATAATAATATTTTTTTGCAACTTTTAGGTCCCTTCCACATAATAGATTATAAACGCGCTTCTTCGCACCTCAGACTGTGAGGGTAGAAAAAACATTTGATTAAAGTCTTTGGACTTAGAAAATTTTTTGGACTTAAAAAATTTTTTCAACTTGAAAAAATTTTATTTACTCTTTTCATTGATTTCGGACTTAGAATAATTTTTTATATATTATTTTCATGATATGTCTTATATTTGCCTTCAATTTGTGGATATTTTTCTTTTGTGTAATATAATAATATTTTTTTGCAACTTTTAGGTCCTTCCACATAATAGATTATAAACGCGCTTCTTCGCACCTCAGACTGTGAGGGTAGAAAAAACATTTGATTAAAGTCTTTGGACTTAGAAAATTTTTTGGACTTAAAAAATTTTTTCAACTTGAAAAAATTTTATTTACTCTTTTCATTGATTTCGGACTTAGAATAATTTTTTATATATTATTTTCATGATATGTCTTATATTTGCCTTCAATTTGTGGATATTTTTCTTTTGTGTAATATAATAATATTTTTTTGCAACTTTTAGGTCCCTTCCACATAATAGATTATAAATGCGCTTCTTCGCACCTCAGACTGTGAGGGTAGAAAAAACATTTGATTAAAGTCTTTGGACTTAGAAAATTTTTTGGACTTAAAAAATTTTTTCAACTTGAAAAAATTTTATTTACTCTTTTCATTGATTTCGGACTTAGAATAATTTTTTATATATTATTTTCATGATATGTCTTATATTTGCCTTCAATTTGTGGATATTTTTCTTTTGTGTAATATAATAATATTTTTTTGCAACTTTTAGGTCCCTTCCACATAATAGATTATAAA
>CATNUY010000369.1:612500-826754 GCA_951217065.1 Baccha elongata
TCAGTTTTTTCGAAAATTGCCCCTCCCGGCTAAACGGAGGGGAATAGACCCCCCTCTCCCATACGATTTTTTTCTTGTCTCAACGCAACCTACACGCCCTAGCATTTTGTCGCATTGCTCATGACTCACCCTGTATATAAAACTAGCTGTTTTGGTGAACTTCTTTCCGCAATTTTGGGTTTTTAAGATTTTTTCAATTTTCCAAAATTTAAAACTTTCGGCTCCATTGTGTGAACCTGGTTCAATAAAAATCCAACAAAGAACTCCCAAGCAAGTCGGATAATTATTCAGCCGAGTTATCCGCGTACAAACAGACACCAATTAATTTGTATTTATATAGGTACCTATCTACATAGGTATATAGATTAGGTTATATTACACCTAGAGGTAGGTACCTACATCCAAGATGATACAAGTTCTAAAAACTCAGAGTTGGGCGATTTCGCATGTTTGTTAACATACCTATGCCTCCCTGATTCCAAACATCAAAAAATGATCATAGGGCATACCTATATACATAGCTAGGAATGTAAATGCTGCACGACTTTTCTGTTTGGTCATTTTTATTTTTATTCTGAAAACAAAATGTACATAGGTAGGTAGGTTTGCCCACGTGACAATGAAGTGACAATGTTTCAATTGCAAAACAAAAATATACAGTGTTGTGCTGTTGTTTGAAATCTGACAACAACAAAAATCGAAAGCAAATCTCAAATTTCGCACATTACAAATGAACAAGTTACCTTATTCTTCCAACATCCTTACTTGTAAACTCCAAAATTCACCCCTTTGCAATAAACCCTAAAGTAATTTTCAAACAGGTCAAATAATTATATTGACCTACCTCACACTTATCTTACATAAAGCTTCCTAAAAAAAAACTATTTCAATGTACCTACCTACCTACATGTGTAACGTATATTTATGCATGTTCATTTGATGTGTCCTGACCTTCATCAAGATCTCGATCGAGTCACAAACGAGTTCACATTTTTTTGTTACTGTTTTTCCAGTTCCAGCAACAGCAAGTGAAAGTGAAGAAAAAACAACTAAACGAAAAGAGAAAAAAAATGACTCACATTTTAGCTATACCTACTCATGTGTTTTGAAAACAAAATTGAAAAATATCCCTTCACCCTTCCATAAACAGAAAGCATAGAACTCATCATTCCCATTCAAATCGAAAGGATGACAAAACAACAAACCCATTTTGAAAAGAGAACAAGAGTAGTTTAGGGTATCAAAAACAATAATGAAGAGAAAAGAATATCGCACTACCACATTGAAATACGTTTACATGAATTTTAAATTCTATTGTCATGAAGACCCACCCTTAAGTATTGTATTGTATTTTTGTCTTCTGCGCTTCTATGTCATCGACATTCGACACATAACGATTTTGTCATTTGAGTATGTGATATTGAAGTAAAAGTAAACATTTATGTGTAGCTTATTTGTTCTTTTTATTTGTTTTATAAGTTTAAAAAAAACTGTTAAATCTAATTTCAATAATTTAAATTTTTTGTTTTTGTTAGAAGCTGAAAAAAATTTAGTGTTTACTTAGACAAAGATTTTTGATTTAAACAAATTTAATTTAAGTAAGTTTTTAAAATCCTTCTCCTTATATAGAAGATGGTTTTGTGTTTGCGCTCTACTATACAAAGGTAATTGAAAGTCTCCTGCATTTCTAAAGGCATATCTCTCGTTTGTTATGTACTTGTTGTGTAAGTAGACATTTATATTCTTTTTAAAAATCATGATTAATGCATTGTATTTTAAACGTTGGTTTACACTCAACCACCCAAGAGATGCTTTTCAATATAATTCTCATAATTCGATTTTGTAAGATTTACAATTTTGTTGGGCTTTCGACGGTGCACATATAAATTATTGAGGAACACAGTAGTATTGAGGGAGCACAGTTGTATTATAAATTGTCTGAGCACATACCATTGAAAGGAGAATGCCCAAAAATGTATTAGCCCAGTTGAATTATATAAAAAAAGGGTTGAAACGGAAAAATTTAGATAGGGATTTTTTTCTTTTTATCGTTAGAGGAGTTCATAAGAAGCATATGTATCGGTTTTCGACCTCGTTACTCTATTGCGTTGGCCCCCATCTTGAATTTAAGGAAAATTTGTTTTTGTTTAATAACTCGCTTATTTTCAATTTTTGACTAAGAATGCACATTGCAAAAGTTGTTTAGAATTCAATTTTCTACATTTTTGTTTAAAACAATTTTTTGCCTACGACTGATATTTTTCGATTTAATTATGAAAAAAGAAAAAAGAGCGCATATAAAACTGTTTTTTGTTAAATAACTCCATTGTTTCGCTCTATTGACTAAAAATGCATTTAATACCTTTAAGTTGTTCAGAATTTAATTTCATACAACTCTGCTTATAACAATTTTTTGTCTACGACTGATATTTTTCGACTAAATCATGAAAACAGGAAAAAAGTTACTAGCACATCTTTTTTTTTAATAACTTGCTAATTTCCAACTTCTGACAAAAAATGCACTTAACGCAAGTTAAATAAATAAAATATATAAATGTTTTTACTAAAGATAAAACTTCCTCACCACCGCAGGGGTAGATTTTCAGGCGCGTTTTTCAAAACTTAGTATCCCCTGTAGACTTAATCCACAAATGTAGTTTTGTATTTTTTTTTTTTAAATATTTTTAATATTTTTTTAATTTTTTTTTTTACTTTTAAATTTTTTTTGTAAATTTCTGCTGTTTTTTTTTCTTTTTTCATTGTTTTTTTTTAAAAGCTATTTTTTTCTTTTTGATGATTATGACCCTGGAAGATTTACATTATCTTCAGAATTTTTACACCCCAAATCGATCGTTCCTTTTTTTCGCTAAGCCCCTGGTCCTTTTTCTTGGCCAAAAATAAGCAGCTTGCCTGATAGTTGAAAAATGAGTATTAAATAACACTAACAAAATCTCGAATAGTTCAGTTTACAACGTATAAACAGTGGTGTACGTATGGGGGGACATGCTGTGGCCCTGCAACCTCCCTGCCTGAGCCTGTTATAGGATTTGAGTTGGGCTTGAGTTTGGGTGTATGCAAAGTTTCTTTTGGATTTAGTATTGAACTGAAATTCGAGATTTTCATTTTGTACTATCCGAAATTTTTGCCATTCGAGATTTTGTACCTCTCCCCGACCCCGCCAATATCTTAAATCCAATATGAGTTCAAATCGGATTTAAAATAAAAAACGAAATTACACCATATGGTCTTCGTTCTCTTTCAAAATTGAATCTAAGCCATAATTCGATTAGGTATGGCTTCAATTCGCATTTGAAAGTGAACTAACACCATTATGGCGTTAGTTCGTATGGGGTTCGGCCCTATGTCGCAAACAAATATGGCCCTATGACACTTTAGCAAAGCGACAGAATGCCAATTCTTCGAAGGTATTGGCATTCCCTGTTACAAATAACATATCGTGGTATAAGGAGATTTTGGATCTAATAGGGATATGCAATTATCAACTTCATTTGGGCTGGGATGAAAAAAAATCATTGGAAATGAATTCTGTACAAATTTATCGCATATGAGTGATTTTTTATTATTTTATTATTATTTATTCATCTACCGAGCTTAACTCTAACAGATTTCAGATATAATATATAGTAATATAATAATTAAAAGTATATAAAGTAGTACAATAAAATTTAACTAACTATAAGCATTATTTAATTAACAAGAAGCAAAGTTATATTATGATACATGAATATTTAAAATTAAGGATTTAACTTTCTCTCTGTCATAACACAAATCAATTTCTGTACAAACTGAATTAAATAAATTAATACATTTAGTAGTAGGCTCATTAAGCCCATAGTTATAAATATGCCAAGGATTAAATAATAAATTTCTTGATCTGAGTATTCTTTCAGGTGCGTAAATCAAAAAATTCTTAAGAATATCAGGACACTTTATACGATAAGAAAACACATCAAGAACAAATAATATACAATGAACATTACGTCTTTTCTAAAGGTTATCTACCCCTATTAATGCACATCTAGTAGAATAAGAGGGTCTTTCATCAAGGTTCCATTTCAATTGAGCAATGACAAATCTTGTAAATGACTTTTGCACTCTTTCCAACCGATTTATGGAAGTGATATAGTTAGGGCACCAAATAATGGAACAATATTCAAGAAAAGGACGAACAAGGGACATATAAACAGATTTAAGAGCATAAGGACTAGAAAATACGGCGCACGATCGTTTGAGGAACCCAAGCATAGAATTAGCCTTAGCCACAACGTAGTCAATGTGAAGTGAAAATTAAAGTTTGGTGTCAAAAATCACAGCAAGATCTTTAACTTCAGTTACATTAGAAAGTGAAATTTCTGAAATCTTATATTGATGAATAACTGGAGCGAAAATACGATAAACAGATAAGGAATGACATTTAGTAATATTCAAGGAAAGCCGATTTAGCTTGCAGCAATTGACGATTGTGTTTAAATCAGATTGAAGCCTATTGCAATCTAAAATGCTTTTAACACGCAAAAATATTTTCAAATCATCAGCATACATAAGACAATGAGCATGCTGAAACATGGTTGGAGTATCGTTGATAACAATATTAAATAGCAAAAGTCCTAAGTGACTGCCTTGAGGAACACCCGATAAAACGTCAATAGGCCTCGATTGAGAAGAAGCAATTTTAACAATTTGCTTCCTATTTGTTAGGTAACTAAAGATCCATTTAAGGAGGCACGAATGAATGCCAAATGATCTTAATTTTTCGATGAGAATATTGTGACACACAGTGTCGAAGGCCTTCACAAAATCTGTAAACACAACATCAACCTGATAACCTAGTTCAACGGAATCGAAAAGGTATTTACTGAAAAGCATTAAGTTAGTCACTGTAGATCTACCAGATACAAAGCCATGCTGGTGTGGAGAGATTTGTTCTTTCAATGAGAAATTGAGTTTGGTTGTCACAATTGACTCAAAAAGTTTTGGAATGGCAGAAAGTTTTGATATTCCACGATAATTTTGTACTTTCAGTTTTGAGCCAGCTTTTAATATGGGGGCTATAAATTATGTTTTCCATTCATCCAAGAACGTACCAGACGACAGAGATAAATTATAAAGAAATTTCAATGGAAGGGCTAATGACGATTTGCAGTTCTTTAATACCTCAAAAGGAATCTTGTAAGGACCAGCACTTTGACATGAGTCTAATGATTGTATGCCCTGCAAAACATCATCAGTGGAAAAATGTAGTGTTCCCAAATAAGAGTTACCTCCATAAATTGGATCTACTTGAGGCCAACAAACATTAGAGTGATCGACAAATACCGATTGGAAAAACTTTATAAAAAGCTTACATGTTGAATCGATGCTACTAGAAGCTTCACCTTCGAATTCCATGTTTTGGAGAGTGACATATTCTTTTTTTTTTACTTTTCAAAAATGTCCAAAACCTCTTTATCTTTAGTTATTTTTGACTCAATGTTCATTATGTACTGTCTATATAGAAATTTGTTTTAAAATTCATATTCACGGCGCAACTGAGAGAAACGTTTTTTGTCTACTTCAAGGTTTGACTTTTTAAATTGTTTGAAAGACTTGTTTTTAGCTGTCTTCAAATTAGTCAAACGATGATTTTGCCATGGCAGTTTAAAAGTTTGTCTATTCCTACATTTGGGAACATACAGAGCAAAACCATTATGTAATATATTTAAAAATTTTTGATTTACTTTAGCAAGTTGCAATCCTGAAAAAATACTTGACCAATCAAATGAGGAAAGATATTGATTTAGGGCACTGTAATTTGCTTTGGAATAATTATATTTAGTTTCATTGCTGATGCAGTGGATTAAATCCGTTGACACAAAAGAACTATATTGTAAATATAAACAAAGAGCATCAAGATTTATAGAATTTTGCATTATTGGGCATATCACTCTGCCAACAGTGCAATTTACATTATTGTTTGAAAAACACAAGATCAAGTAGTCTATTTAAAGAATTATGACAGTAATTTTTTTGAAATAACCCTAACGCAAACATGGAATCAACAAAAGTGTGTTCACAAACAGATTTCATATGAAATAGAATTAAACATTTATCATCATTAGAATAAGACCAATCTATGTCTCCTAAATTAAAATCACATAATACAAATAAATTTTGATCTTCACTCAGCTGATTAGAGATGTATTCGATGTTTACAAGATGACCTTCATATACACATAGTTGACTTCTTGGAGGTATGTAGCTTGCGATGAAAAAGTGTATGTAGATACTGGCATGCGGCTTAGATGGATAGATGAAGCTGAGGCGTCAACACACTGAGAAATTTACAGAACGTTGGAGTATAACCGGGGCCCCAATAATTATTTCAAGGATTGTCTCGGAGCAAAAAATATTTCATTTGTCTTTCGCGCATGAGGAGAGGTTCTTCCGTTGAATTTCATATCTCACAGAAATTACCAGCCAATATGCAACATGAACCAGCGAGAGAATATTGTACATTTTGTTGAAGTATGTCCAGCATTTAAAGACACTGGAAGAAGCTGTTTTGAACAAAGCATTATGACTGAGGATGATGTGCGAATTGCCCTAAAAGGACCGGGTTGAAAATTTTTAAGTACATAATGCAAAATAACCTTTAATTACCGAAAATGAATTATAGAAGATTTTTAGAATGTATAGCCAAAATTTATATTGCATTAGATGCATATTTATTTATATTGCATTAGATGCATATTTATATTTATATATATATATAACTTAAAACTAAAAAAAAAATTACAAAAATAACAAATGACAAACTGTTGATAGTTCTTGGCAGACGGCTTTTTCCCTACAAGATAGATAAATTTATATATGAAAATGTACACACTAAAATTATAAAATAATAAAACCTATTTTTGAATTGAAAAAAATTTAATTGGAATCGCATAGAAGGAAATCAACAATTTATGAATATTGCGTTCGATTGCGAATGCTTTTGTGAATGACTGTATATAAACATTCTGTATCCTTTCATATGTAGAAAATCTACATTCAGTGGTGATAATAAACTAGTTTTATTTTAAACTATTTTTCAATCCATTCTACCGTATGGTGCCCTTGATTGGAGTAATTGCGCCAAATCGCACAAATTAAAACTGCAGGGATGCAAAAGTAAAATACACTCACTGGCACGAAAATTTGGCCACTCATGATTTTTCCTATTCAACGTGTTTAATTTGCTCTCACTCTATCTTGCATTAACAGTAACTGATCGTGTCCTATTAATCCAATTTATGGTAATATGGATTCTTGAAGCATTTCTTTTAAGTATCGCGTTGACGTTTATGGATTATCAACGATGGCAAACTCCGTACGTCCTTCGGAATAATACCTTTAAAAAGCCTCCATGAAAGCCACAATATCTGTGGTGCGGATGAGTAGAACCGATTTCCTCGTAACGTAATGAATAACGGAAATGTAAAGAAGGGATAAACACTTTCCTGGACTATTTTCATATACAACATGTGGTTTAAGAACTCAAACGAAAAAGAACAGCTTGGCCAAGTTTCTGTGCCGGTGAAAAAAACAACGTAATAACCCAAACAAAAAAACTACTTTCAATCAAAGTAAAATCGTTACAATTGAAACCTAAACATGAACAGCCATATTTAGGTATATTCTTTACCCACGAGTTACCTAACACACAGATTCATTAAAAAAATTAATTACTTTTATTAACAAAATAATAACCTCCAGCTCTTGATTATCTTTTCTCAATCTTTATTTGAAAAATCGTACTAAAATTATGATATAAGAGAGCGTATTGCAAGAACGTTTCGAAACGCAATATTAACAAAAATTCATGTTATAAAGTTATCATTTCCTTATCCTGTCGAATTCAGTGAGTTAAATTTATTTTATCGTTTGAGAGGATCACATATTTATTTACCAATTGAAATTATATAAGTTGTGGTTTTGATTGCATTCGTATAGATTTTTCGTTCAGTTTTTTAAAAAAGGGGTGGTTAGCAAACCAACATTTTAGGTAAAAAAAAGCTGTCGGAGCATTGGTGCAACCCAAATTATTTTACCAAGCCAACAAATTTTAAAACCCTTTTCGCTAAAACCACTTTTAATACATTTTTGTGCAACTGGCCATTAAACTGTTGATTACATTTAAAATTTTATTGTGCAACAGCCTGTGATCTCATAAATTGTTTTAAAAAGTTCGCAAATCGTTTTGAAAGTTTACTTTAGTTTCTTTTTCTATTTAAAAATGTTAAGAAGATAAGATATCTTTTTTTTCTTCGGCTTTTAGGTCACGATGAATTTATAAATGAAAAAAATATGTTGCCATTTACTTTTCCCGATGTTTCGGCAGGGGTTGCTATTTTCTTCAGGGGAACTTTATTGTGAAACATAAAAAACAGAATATATAACACTTGTATTATGACAACTCAAAATAAATACTTACGTTATGTAAAAAAAAGAATAACTTTAAATTAACAATTTGTTACAGGAATAAAATTGAAATTACTTTGGAAATAAATAAATGAAAAATGTATGCACTTCAAAATGAAGTTTTGTCTTTCTTGAACAAAACAAAAATTGACATTTAGTCAGAGACAAGTTTCCAGTGTATATCGTTTTGATGCGTGGCGTTCAGTCTGTAGAACCTTCACGTCGTCAAAATCTGGAAAGTGGCCACTTTCAATTGCATGACTGGCTAAAACTGTTTTACCAGGGTTGTTGGATTTAATGTCTGATTTATGGTTAGACATGCGTTGGCGAAGAAACTGTTTAGTGGTACCAATATAACACAAATCGCAGGGGTCATCCGGTTTTCCTTTACAGTTAATTTTGTATATCACATCACCGGATGACCCCTGCGATTTGTATTATATTGGTACCACTAAAACCACTAAACTAAACCACTAGATTACATCAAACCCAATCAAGTACGCATTAATTGTCGATGATTACATCCAATATATATAATTCGAATATTTTTAGTCTTCTTTGTTTTTATTTGTTCATTCTTATAAAAGATTATATACACCGATAAAATTCATTTGGGACCGCAGTGCACCACGCGCCCGTCGCCTGAAATGTCAATGGAATATCTTTTAGTTAATAATTAATAAATAATAAATTAACAGAAATGTTAAAAGTATTTTTGTGCTCTAATTCAAACAACACCCTGTATTGAAAAATTCGTTTACATGTATTGAGTGTGGAGATGAAGCCGAACATGGATCGCAAAAGGTCAAATAGACAAAAGTGAGAAGAATATTATGTTTATGTTCGTTATAGGTTGGTAAATTAAGAGCTTCACTATTGTGTTAAACAATTTTTTAACAAAACCAAAACTAGAATTATATATCTTTCCAAAAAACAAAGCAAATTTTTTTTTCCCAATATACCAGTCAAGGTTAGCAAGAGTGCTATTTATGAGCTTATGACTGTGGTTAATAAGCACAAAGTACTTTACATAAATTTTCTTGGACAAATACGTTGTTGCATCACATTTATTACCGGTGGCGGTGCGGCTTTTAGCTTGATTTATGTGAAATAAGTTAGCAAAGATTTGGCAATTTATATTTGACTACGAATGCGGTTCTTTAGACAAATTTGGCCAATCATGGATAATTTGTATGGTTGACCAGTGTTATAACTTTAAGAAGAAATAGAAGAAGATATGCATTTTACGTGGGTGTCTTAGATAATTATAATTAACATCGAAACACAAAACTTCAAAGAACATAAGTAGGTACTCAACAATTTATTAAGAAAAATCATGTTATTTTTGTTTACTTTATATAATAACTATGTATAATTAGTTAATAATAAGAATAACTAATTATAAAGATCAATACAGAGTATGACAACAAAATCAAATCAATTAAATGTATACAGAACAAATTTTTGTTCATGGTGATAACATAGTCTACAAAGTTAATACTCCATATTATGTTGTAAAGATGATGCTATTACCTATTAAACATTTTCGTATATTTTTTCCCATTATCAGATAAAGTGATTCTAATTATATATTTTTCATTTTTTCAGAAGAATCTTATACAATTTAGTATATGATATTTTACAAAATTTCAGGAAATTATTTCATAGATTTGGGATATGTCGTTTATTTACAGCTATAAAATGTTATAATTTATATTATGAAGCTATTAGAACCAATTCAATTTTTAAGGGAACACTACATATAAAAAACCTTATACAAATCATTGTTGCACTTTCAATTTAAAATTTGTAAATTAATTACATTAATATTTTTTGCTTTAAATTTTTTTATTTTTTTTTATTTTTTGTTTTAAAAGTTGTTGTATAAGTACATAGTCAGGTAAGTTTTTATAAAAACAATTGTTCGAATTCTCAATAAGAGTAGGTATCTAGGAAGTTGAGATTTGAGAAAAACAGCAACGTAATTTTAATTGCGGTCCCGTTTAAAGGACATCCGCCAATATGGTCTAATCTTATTTTAGCCGGCCACCAAAAATAAGTCGGTATTATGATAGACCGTACCTTTTATATTACTACCGAGATTACTACACCAAAATTCTAAGTCAATTGGCTGAGAAGACACGGTAAAACTGATCAAGTATGTTTTGTTAAATATGCTACAATATTGACTATGAAACCATGTTAGTATGTCACGTTGTTACCGAGATATGGCACTCCAAAAACGATCGAATAATAATATTTTATTTTGACAATGAATATTTATTCGTTGTCGCCTTTTTTAAATACAATAATAATATATAATTTATATCGTACAGTGTACGAAACTGCATTTACTTTCCTAATTTTTTTTTTTTATTTTAGTTCTATCTGAAAACACAAAGGATATATTTATATAGCTAAATCATTTAAATGCGAATATTTTTATTGCGTATAGTCCTGTTGGTGGTGCCGCTACCATTGTGTAGCCATGACACTTTTACAAAGCTTTCCGCTTTAGCACCAGTTTTTTTTAAATAAAAGTCTCAAACTGTACCTGATCATTAGTTGTGCAAATAGTATAGCAATTCAAAATTTAAACACCATTGTGTATCGTTAATGTATCTAATTGACGTTAATGGATTTTATTTATTCGTTATAAAATTAAAGTCTCATACAGCAATCATTAATTTTGCTCTCATTTGACAAACATTTAAGTTGGTCTAATTTTTTTTATCCAGCAAACATTTAAGTCGCTCTCATTTTCTTTATTTAGCAAACATTTAAGTCACTCTCATTTTTCTCATTTCGTAAAAAATACAAACCAACATAAATCGCAAGTAAAAAATAAGTAGATTTTAAAACTAAAAATCAAACATTGGGACTATTTTATGATTAAACTAGCTGACACTGTAAACCTTATTCTGCCATGCTTATAAATTATTTCTAATGAATATTTTTTTTGTTAAATATAAAAATAACGAATGTAATTAAATATTTTAATGTTTTTGAATGTTTTAACGGTTGATAAAATAGAACGAATGTAACAATGTGAAACGTTCGTAAGTCTTGTTATTCTCCATGAATACAAATTCTGAACCGATATGGCGCAGGAAGTCGAAACACCAAAATAGCAAGTTTTTTGATCAGTTATGTGAAGCTGTACCTGAACTTTATAGAAATAGTCATGAATTTTTTTAAGAACCCATGTATTTTATTGTTTTCTTTCCATCTTTTGTATGGTGTGGTTGGGAAAAGGTTTGGCCTCAAGAAGCTATCATCTGAGGCTATCATCTGAGGCTGGCAGCGGCATTGAATATCTTTTCATTGAGCTGGTAGGCAATGAAGGTAATTTACTTTTAGGTGCAATATATAGGCCAAACAGGTACATAGACTTTTCACCCCTGTTCACACTTTTAGAGGAAATATCGCTTAGTTCTCCCAATATTGTCTTATGTGGAGATTTCAATTGCAATCTCTTGAACCCCAACATCCTTACTCATAACATGTTAACGTTTAATCTAAGGCCTGTTAACACAAGTACACCAACTCATTACTTTGGTGGGGATGCAACACTGTTAGACCTGTTTCTAGTTAGTGATATAGAAAACGTAGCTCTATATGATCAGCTGTCTGCATCTGCTTTTTCTAAGCATGATTTAATTTTTCTTACGTTTAAATTTAGTTTCAACCACACTTGTCACCAAATCACATATAGAAATTTTTATAACACAATGTTGAAGTTTTGGAAGAGCATGCAAGGGATATTAATTGGGATAATATTTTTTATATGCAATCCTCGAATGAGCAGTTGGAGTTTTTAAATCAAAACATAAAAGTTCTGTATGACACTCATGTGCAAGTAAAGACCATAACTCTTAAGCCAAGCTGTAAACCATGGTTTACTCCCAATATACGACTCTTAATGCAACAACGCGATGCAGCTTATAAGACTTGGAAGCGTTACCGGCTGACTGAGTTGCGACGTTCTTTCTGTTTACTACGCAATAGAGTTATAGCTGAAATTCGTAAGGAAAAATCTAAAATTTTATCCCACCAGCTAAGTTCATCCCTAAACGGACAACAATTGTGGAGAAACCTACGTAAAGCTGGAATTGGAAAGTCAAGGAGCGGGACAGTAGTGGATATTGATGCAAATACCCTTAACAAAACATTTGTTTCTTCGTCATCAACAAAAGTTCCATCTTCGAATACCGATAACCCTCCTTTATTTATGGATCAGTCGGATCGTCCTGGTTTTGGCTTCTGTGCTGCAGATAGTGCTGACGTAGTTGAAAGTTTGCTTTCCATAAAGTCAAATGCTGTTGGGTTGGATGATATTCACCCCAAATTTTTGTTTATGATTCTGCCAATTGTACTGCCTTATCTTACATTTGTATTCAATACTATTCTGATGTCAGGAGTCTATCCAGACTTGTGGAAGATTGCCAAAATCATACCAATTCCCAAAAATGCAAAAGGTGTTGAATTTCGCCCAATTTCTGTCTTACCATTTCTGTCGAAAGTCTTTGAACGAATCTTACAGAAACAAATGAACGTTTTTCTAACGGCAAACTCGATGCTAACTCCAAAGCAATCTGGCTTCCGTAAAAAGCACAATTGTATCACAGCGCTCTTAAACGTAACTGAAGACATAAGGCAAGCGTTGGATAAAGATGAGGTAACGTTTTTGGTTCTGCTCGACTTTTCAAAGGCTTTTGACACAGTCAACCACGTTAATCTATGTAATAAGCTTATCCAGAGTTTTAATTTTTCTTCATGTGCTACAAAGCTAATCTATTCTTATTTGACTGATAGAAAACAAGCAGTTCAAGTCGGCGACAACCTGTCGAATTTCCTCCCGAATGTTACCGGTGTTCCCCAGGGTTCTATTCTTGGCCCATTACTATTTTCTATGTACGTCAACGAACTTCCATCCTTATTCGATTATTGCTCTTCTCATATGTATGCAGATGACGTGCAATTGTACTTAAGCTGCCCCCTTGAGTAATATTTGTTCTACGACCGAAATAAAACACTTTAATTTTTTATTTGATTCAACAACTTTATTTTAAGACCAACCAAAATAGAATGATCCCTCTTGATTTCAATTACATCGATTTGTTTCAAAAAGCTATCTACAGAGCTTACTTAAAATTGTTGTTACATTTTTCTCTTAATAGCATTCTTTTGCAGACATAAGCACTTTAAGCAGATAGAAAGTTAATCTTAATTTATTAAAGAGAACAAACAAAAAGAGCTGTCACACAACAGCATAGCAACTTGGCTTGGGATTTCTGAGTGTGCAGAAGTTGTACAGCTCAGCAAGAGCTTTGATTTCAATGCGTGGATTAAAAGACGAAACGTTCGTGGTTCTCATCATAACTGCTTTTATACAGCAACTTGTAAACCACACATTTTTATTATTCGGTATGATACAAGGTTGCCATCTGCAATTTATTTGATATGCTATGCATTGTCAAATATGGATAGCTAATGCTGTGGAATGTACCAAGCATGCAACTCCTCCCGCCATTGTATGGACAAAACGTTTTCTATATTTTTTAGAGACGTTGATGTTCATAATAATGCTGCAGGTTATGTGCACTGTGGCGTATGTGGGCTCTTTTATTTCTATGTAACTAATTAATAATTTTTTTTTTTTTTTTTTTTAATGTTTCTGATTGAAATTCATATCTATCCACTTAATATTTGCTTATGTTATTATAATAACATACTTACAGCTATAAATTTACAATATATTATGTATTTACAAAATTAAAACGAAAGATGCTTTATTAAAAAAAAAATTATGTAAATGAACAAAATTGAAATTCTACTGAAATAGGTACGATAAATAAAGGTATGAAGTAATGACATAAACGTGAAACAAAAATAACAATTTAATAATAATACTTAATTCAATAGTTAACTTACTAACACTGTCAATGTTATATAATAATGATACCAAGAAAGTAATTATCATTATAGTGTCTTACAATTAATATTTTTAACAAAAAAATAATCTTGCATAGATTATAGGTAGATTATTTTTTTTTTTGTTTATTAATTATATTTTTTTTTTTTTTTAAATAGTACATTTGTTTCCTTATTTCTCTTTTTTTGTATATACATTTAAGCAAATATTTCTTAGTTTTCTTCGAACAAAATATGGTATTTTTTTCAGGGTCTTACAATAATTTGGATTAAATTGTTTATTATCTGGTTTTTTTTTTACATGTGTATATATTTGTTTGTATATTTGTATTGTGTATACGCATTTTACGTCAATTGTAAAACTTTTAGGCAGCAAAAAATTAGAGATCGTTTTTTTTTAAAATTTTCTTGTATTAATTTTGTTTTTATTTCTATATGAATAATCCCGGCCAGTTAGTTTTTGGTGAAATTTTACATAGCTTATTGGATTCTGATATTTGTATCTTCTCTTAACAATTTGCCTATCCCGCTTTACATTATCTCTGTCTCTAAAATAGGTATTACCTTTTTCTTTAACGTCCTTAATAATATAACGTGGCAAGTGTTTAATATTATAAAAGCCTAAGTTTTTTACAAGCTCTCGTTCTTGATAATTAGAGGGTTCAACGCGTGTTTCATTTATTTTAGAGATACGTTTTTCTTTATTCTCTTTTACTCGTTTTATGAGATTTTCCCAGTCTGCATCATTCAGAGCAGAATGTAGAAGGTCATTGGGTTTGTATGTAGTACAAGAGTGAACAGTTTCATTGTATATTTCCACTGCCTTGAAAACCAGCGTTTTATCGTCAATATCTTTGTTGTCTGTATTTATTTTAAGTAATCTCATGTGTTCATTTAAAGTTAAATGGAATCGCTCTATCACGGAGTTACCTGTGTGTGTATTGGGTGCAGTAAAATGATACACAATGTTTTCCTGACTTAAGTAGTTTTTTATGTAAGACGTATTAAATTCATTATCTGCCACTATTTTCTCTGGTTTTCCTAGGATTGAAAATCTATGTTTTAAAATCTCAACTATTGTTAAAGAGTTGCGGTCTGTTATTTGGTAAATTGATGCGTGTTTGGTCAATTTGTCTATTGATGTTAAAAACATATTATTTTTATTTAAAAACCATATATCTATATGTATTATTTGATTGGGCTTGCTAGGGGTTTCTGAAATCATCATATTTGGTTTTATTGGATGCCGATCAAACTTACACATATTGCAAACAATACAGTTGTTGATAAATTTATGTACTTCAAGTCTAAGATTTGGAAAATAATATGAATTTTTTAACACTGAAAAAGTTTCATCGATTCCCCTATGATTTTTTTCATTGTGAGCTTTTTCAACCAATTCCAATAAGGTTTCCTTGCTTGTGATATCTTTAAGAAATTTCGTGCATCGAAGCATTTTCATACCGGGTGAATTCGAGAAATACCTTACAATTTTTTCTTGCAATTTGATAAATATATCATCTTCCTTACAGAATATCCCTAAGGTTCCCTTGATTGGCAGGATTTCTTTTAAAATTTTCAAAACTTATTCTTCGTTATAGTCTTTTAATGAAATAACTACTCTTCTTTTCTTCATGTACAAAAATGTGTTTGTTTTAGCATTTAAAAATGCTTTTTTTATTATTAACTGATTTTTATAGACATTTAAGGGAGTCTCTGTTATATAAATATGGTCATCAAAGTTTTCAATGCCGCTATGTATTGTTGCGAGGTCGGATCTTATTTCCTCATTCTCAATACAATTAACTTCCAAACGACTGAGAAAATCCGCTACATAATTATCCTTTCATTTGATGTATTCAACATCGAAATCGTACTCGTTTAATTTGATTTTCCAGCGTTGAAGTTTGGAGTTGGGCTCTTTTAAGGATTGTAACCATACTAAAGGACGGTGGTCAGTCTGAACCTTAAACTTACGCCCAAACAAGTACGGTCGAAAATACTTAGTAGCCCATACTATCGATAAAAGTTCCTTTTCTATCGTACTGTAGTTAAGTTCATGTCTATTTAATGTTCTTGAAGTAAAAGCTATAGGATGTTGACTTTGGGATAAAACTGCTCCTAGAGCTGCATTACTCGCATCTGTTGTAAGTGTAAATGTCTTAGAAAAATCTGGGTATGCTAAAACTGGGCAACTACATATAAGAGCTTTAAGTTTATTAAAGGACTCAATATAGTGCATATCTTTAACGTTTATTTTGGCACCTTTTTTAAGGCATCTAGTCATTGGCAGGGCTACTTGTGAATAGTCCTTAATGAATTTTCGATAGAACCCTGCGACTCCTAAAAACGATTTTATCTGTTTGGATGTGTTAGGTAATTTTATTTTCTTGATTATTTCAATTTTATTTGGATTAGGCTTTATACCATCTTTTGAAATTAAGTGGCCCAAATATTCAGTTTCCTTTTTTAAAAAACAACATTTATCTATCTGAACCTTAAGGTTGTATTCTTTTAATTTTTGTAAAATCTTGTTCATAGAATCAATGTGCTCTTGCAACGAAGTTGAAAAGATTAGTATGTCGTCAAGGTATACAACACATATTTTGTTAATATACTCAGACAGTACCTCGTTCATCATTCTTTGAAATGATGCGGGAGCATTTTTCAACCCGAACGGCATTCGCGTGAACTCGTAGTGCCCATTCGCTGTTGAAAAGGCTGTCTTATGTCTGTCTTCTTTATTTATGGGGATTTGGTGAAAACCCTTCGGTCAAGGACCGAAAAATATTGAGCATTTCCTAATTTTGATAATATGTCCTCAATGTTTGGGATCGGAAATTTATCCTCTACTGTAACATCGTTCAATTTTCTAAAATCTATGACAATGCGCCATTTTTGAAGACCTGAGTTATCGATCTTTTTAGGAATAACCCATATTGGAGCATTGTATGGACTGTTTGATTTCACAATTATACCAGAATTGAGCATATCTGATAATTGCTTATCTACTTCTGCTTTGTGCACTTCTGGGTACCTATATGCTTTTGAAAATATAGGTATGTCATTTTTCGTCGGTATTTTATGAGAATATTCCGTGACTGTTGACAGGTTGTCACCTTCAACGTAAAATACTTCTTTAAATTTTCGAATACAAGACACTAAATCATGGATTTCCTCTTTGTTGAGGTTGTCTAACCTAAGTCTATTTTCAATGCTATCTATATTTGGCTTTACAAAACTGGTTTCAATAAGGTTTTCACTTAAAGCATGAATTTCTTCTTTAGTCAATGGAGTTCGAGGACTGCAGAACACTAAAGGTATAGTTGTTTCTTTTGTAGTTAACACTGATTTTTCAAGTTCGATTTTGGCAAGCAACGGCTTTAAAACGTTGCATCCAAGTATGCCATCAAAATCGCCATTTAAATCGGTTTCAAGCATTTCAATTCTTGTAAAAGGTTTTTTAAATTCTTTAAACAAAGGAATTGTTACTTTTGAAGAAACAGAAATATTTGAATTAATAGATTTAAGTAACAATGGTTTATCAAGGTCCGTTTTGAAGGATCCGTAAAAGAGGTCTTTCCGAATTAAAGAAGTACTTGCTCCTGAGTCTACTAATAATTTTATTGGAATGGTTTTTGTTTGCACTATTATAAAGGGAAGAGATCTGAGGTGGTTGATTGAAAATTTTGAAACTTTGAATCGTCTTGATTTTGGGCGTTTTCTGCAAAGTTATCAAATGATAAATCTTCAGTTTGTAAATGGTCTATTTGCATCATGTCGCTACGGTCGTTGTTTCTTATAGGTCTCGAATTCCGAGAACTTTGTACGGTATTGCTGACATTTTGTTGGTTTCTATTATAATCTGAGGTTTTAGGTCTTTGGTTTTGCTGAAATCTGTTTTGAATTTGGGAGCTTTGCGGATTAATCTGTCGATGATTGAATCTAAAATTTTGCGAATCGTTATGTTGAAAACGTTCTGAATTTGGATTATGGAATGAATTTGGACTATTGAATCTAAAGTTTTGCGGATTGTTATGTTGAAAATGTTCCGAATTTGGATTATGGAATGTTCTATTCCTATAATTAGTATAACCTCGGTTATTTGAATTTGAATAATATGGGAACGAGTTTGGCATATCTGTAAACATAGTGTTGTTGTAATTGTTATATTGACGATAAAAATATTCAGTTTCAACTAAAATATCTTTAGCTTCTCTAAGACCAGACGGGTTTCTGACCTGGAGTATAAGTTTTGCTTGACTAGGCAATTTGTTAATGAACAAACTTAAGACCATACTCTCATTTTGGTCTCTATTATACCAAGTCGGAATATTAGAAGTTATATCGGATTTAATGTTTAATTTCGTTCATAAACTAAGAATAGTCTCGAATAATTCCTCAACCGAATTATTAAATTTAAGAATTTTTATTTGATTAACTATATTCTCAATACTTTCTCCAATTGAACAGTTTGCTTTTAATATTGATTTTATTTCTGGCCAATTAGTGGGGTCATTATTGTTAATTAGAACTATATTTGCACGATCTTTAATTTTTTGCCTTATCTTTAATTCTAATAAACCTTTTGATATTTCATCTAAATGTGCAGAATGTCTATATATATAATCTACATGTCTTAAAAACAAATTCAGCTCTTCGGGAAGACCGGTAAATTCTTGGATGTCCTTTACCAAAGTAATGAGATCATAATTCGCCATACCTGGTTTTTGTAAATTGTTTGATGTTTTTTCACTGTTTTTAATAAAGTATTTTCAGTTTTCTTTAGAACAACACTTTTTTTTTCTTATTTGTTCATTTAAGTTTTTGTTAAAACAAAATAATATATGTATACTATCAATTTGTTTTTTTTTCTTGCTTTATATACTCATTAGTTTTTGTTCATCATAAAATTTTTATAAAAAGTACAGTTTCGTAGCTTTGTTTTTGACTGCGCCAGTAATATTTGTTCTACGACCGAAATAAAACACTTTAATTTTTTATTTGATTCAACAACTTTATTTTAAGACCAACCAAAATAGAATGATCCCTCTTGATTTCAAGTACATCGATTTGTTTCAAAAAGCTATCTACAGAGCTTACTTAAAATTGTTGTTACATTTTTCTCTTAATAGCATTCTTTTGCAGACATAAGCACTTTAAGCAGATAGAAAGTTAATCTTAATTTATTAAAGAGAACAAACAAAAAGAGCTGTCACACAACAGCCTAGCAACTTGGCTTGGGATTTCAGCAAGAGCTTTGATTTCAATGCGTGGATTAAAAGACGAAACGTTCGTGGTTCTCATCATAACTGCTTTTATACAGCAACTTGTAAACCACACATTTTTATTATTCGGTATGATACAAGGTTGCCATCTGCAATTTATTTGATATGCTATGCATTGTCAAATATGGATAGCTAATGCTGTGGAATGTACCAAGCATGCAACTCTTGGGCTCATAGAGCATGCAACCTTTTGTGTCAACAAAGACCTTGAAAAAATCTCATATTAATCCGAACTAAACGGTCTAATCTTAAACCCAAAAAAATCGAAATGTATTGTCATATCAAGAAAACATCTAGATCTTGATTATTTTCCCCTGATTGTGTTGAAGAACTCACCCATCGATTATGTAGATACCGCGAAAAATCTTGGCGTGACTTTTAACCGCTCTTTGACTTGGGATAACCATATAAACGTACTTGTTGGCGTACTACGTACTCTATGGGTAACTCAGACATTTACACAATTTAAAACTCGCTTACTCCTCGCAAAGACCTTGGTAATTCCCACTTTGATATACGGCTGCGAAATTTACTGTAATTGCAGTTATGTAAGCAAACGAAAACTCAATGTCGCCTTTAATAGTACCGTACGCTATGTCTTTAGCCTTAGCAGATATGATAGATTCACAGGTTTGTCCAATCTCTTACTAGGTATGCCTTTTGAAAAGTACATTGAACTTCGCAGTTTGATTTTGCTCTCTAACATTCTGATTACGCGCCAACCACAATACTGCTTTGAAAAAATCACAATGGCGACCTCGGAAAGATCTCGTCATATAATTCATCCTTTCTGTTCGTGTTTAACATCTCAGCGTCAATTTTTTGTAAACTCCGTGCGTCTTTGGAACTTATTATCACGTCATATTAGAGAAACCCAAAACGCAACAAGAACTAAAAGGGTCTTAATAAATCACTTTCGAACAAATACATACATGAACTTATAAATCATAATTGGAAATTTAAATTTGTTTCAATTTTATTAAATTTCTCTTATCTAGCTCTTTTCTGTAAAATTAGCTTATGACTAGCTTATAAGATATTGTATCTTATTGTTGTTAAGCATTCTCGAAATAAATAAATAATAATAAATAATAAAAGAAGCTTCTTATGCACTCAAATTCTTATACTGTCAAATAGGTAAGTAGATACCTACCTACATAATAGGCCTCCACACACGAGACTAATTCATCCGGGGGAAAACCGATTTTCTAGAAGATTTTAATATTTTTCATACTGCCCATTTCACTTCTTTCTCCTAGAAAACCGCTTTTCCCTTGGAAGAATTAGTCTCGTGTGTGAAGGCTTAATGCACCTACATATTTAATAATTATTACAAGGCCCAAACAAGTTTCTTCGCCCGCCGGCGCAGTAGGTAGGGACATTATATCTAACTTACATATTATACCGTCCAATTTGACGCTCATTTTTATCCCCCACACACAGCCACTGCGAAAAGAACAAATGTTGTGTAAAAAAAAACAATTTTTTGCATTTTAATTCATTTTTTATTTTTTCATTTTCTTATATCTATCTTAATGCTAGACAAAAATCTTAAACAACTAGCTTACATATTAACTTAACTAACTTACTGGCCCCATACGGGCGCTCTAAATTATACTATAACTATATATAAAAAAATGCCTTTCGGCGTAAAGACTACTCTTAATTTAAAATTCAATATTACTTAAACCTAAACAAGAAAATTCTTTAAAAACTTGTTTTTCATGAAAAAAAAAAAAAAAAAAAAACAATACATAAGTACATATGTACACAGCTACACATCTATAGTCTGTGTTTGCATCATTAGATAGATTTGTACAGAGGATCCTATTTGCAATAGCTTTATCTTCAAATCAACAATATTTCGATGCCACTTTTTACAAAAAAAAAAAAAAAAAACAACCTACATTGAACGATGTAAAAATAAGCACAAAAAATTGTGGCTCTGTGAACTTGGCACCCGACTTTGGAAAATCGAGTTTTTTTTTTGTTGATTCTTATAGATATTTGATTGCAGTGGATTGTAGTAAAAAAAATTTCGTTTGTACAAAAAAAATTACGGGACTTTGAAAAAATTACAGCACCCCATTTTATCGCCACTCAAATTTAGTGATTGATTCTTGAAGAAAATAGTTTGTAGTTGATTGTAGTGAAAACATTTTTTTTTTTTTTCAAGTTATAAACAATAAAATCACCAATAGAAACGAAATCAAATTACTAGAAACAAAAAAAAAACGCTACTACAAACAAAATGAAGTTACAACAAACGAAAAAAACGTTACTACTAACGAAATCAAGTTACTACAAACGAAAAAAAAGCTACTACAATCGAAATTAAATTACTACAAGCGAAAAAAGCTACTACAAACGAAATAAAATTACTGCAAACGAAAAAAACGCTACTACAAACGAAATCAATTTATTACAAACGAAAAAAACGCTTCTACAAATAAAATCAAGTTACTACAAACGAAAAAAACGTTACTACAAACGAAAAAACGGTACTACAAATAAAATTAAGTAACTACAAACGAAAAAAAACGCTATTACAACGAAATCAGTTTAATACAAACGAAAAAAACGCTACTACAATGAAATCAGTTTAATACAAACGAAAAAAACGCTACTACAAACGAAATTTAATTACCACAAACGAAAAAATTCAAAAAATTCAATTAATAAATGTTTCGTACCCTCAAACGATGAAATAAAAACAAAATAAATTTAACTCGCCGAATACAACAGGATAAGGAAAGTATAACTTTTTAACACGACTTTCTGTAACCACTTTCTCTCTCCAGAACACATTCTAACAATACGCTCTCTTTTCTCATAATTTTCGTACGATTTCATAAATAAAGAGAGAGAAAATAAAAATAAAAACGGGAACGGAGCGCGAAATTATTATTTGTTTATTAATAAGAAAAGTTATAAAACGGATAAGTTATGAATCTCTGTGTTAGCTAACTCATTACTGAAGAACCAAATAGGGGTTTTTTATTAATAGGGCTGATAGTGAACAAAATAACATTTATTTATATTGTAATTTTTTTTGATTTTTTTTTCAAAAACGGTTCTTAGTAAGGTATATATAGACCTTTCTTTTAAAAAAACATTTAAATTTTATAAACCCCAAAGAGAAGCGCAAAAAATTGAGAACAAAATGTTTATTTTTTGCCTTTTTGCTTCAAAAAAATTAATGCAAGTACCTTAACAAAATTTAAAAAAAAAATATAATTAACTGCACTTATATATAAGCTTTGAAAAAAAATCTGTCGGACTTCGTTACATATAATACTTTAGAAGATTTCTGAATTATTGCGTTCATACAAAAATTCAAATTTGCCGTTTTATTGCAGTTTTGAACATTTTATTTTGGTCATAAATACAAACACATACCTATATAAAAATAAAAACGGGCGGAGGGTTTCAAACTTCTTTTCTTTTGAAAAAATAAATAAAATATTTTATTTTACACAAACCCCATTGATTTGCTCAAGTACTTACTTAAATTTGATGATATTTTATGTTTCTAACGGTTTTTAAAAGCAGCAAAGAAAAAATTGTATTTATTTATCTAAAGAAACATTTAGCCTAATAATTTTAAAATCAGATCCCGTTTGGTTCATTCAAATATTCAAAAAATTGCGAGCGCTACAAATACTGGCGAGAAACACCAATCAATTCTTCAAAGGGAAACCTAGCCGTAATAATTAAAGGTTACAAAATTTTAAGCGATTGATGTATGATGGAAGGTTGGATGATCTATCCCAAGGAAGATTCCGCAAAGCAAATACCAGGAACTTTTTCTTTACCGATTAAATGCGATTTATGTTAACATTGTAACGTGGACGCCATAGGTTAAGTTAGGTTTGGTTAGTAGGCTGGCGGTTGATCTTGTGTCCGCCAAACTTAGATCAATGTAGATTCATTGTGATGCCTTGAGGTGTATAACTTCCATACTCCTGTAATGAAAAATAAATTATTAGTTTACATTTTGTGTTTTATGTCTCCAAATGTTAGTTTATAGGTATTATAATAAATTAAATAAGTAACAAAACTTCCGAGATGCCTTTTTAAAAAAATAATTTGTAAATTAATTTGTAAATTATTTGAATAAATAAATAAATAACAAAACTTTTTGTTTGTTTTATTTTTAAAACTTAAATTTTCAATAATTTTCACAATTTTAAATTTGTAGTTTAATTTTTATTTTAAAATTAATATTTTGACGCATTTCGGAGTGTACTTACTCCATCATCGGGCGAATTACTCTATTTGACATTGGTGTTAATTGTCTAAGCCAGTAGATCAAATGTCTGGTGCTATATCTGTCTTCTTCCTTTTGTTTTGATTTTGTCGTATAGTTGGTTTGTCTTAAATATTAATTTGTCGTTCTGTAACTTGTCCTGCTCTAGTTTGTTAGCTTTATATATCTCGTACTCTTCTATCGCATCTAGAATTCTCCCTTTCTTGCATATATGGATCGCTGTAATATTGGTGTTAATAAAATCCGTGTTATTGTGATTGTTTGAATGTTCTACCTGTTGGTCCTATATAGTATTTATCAGAGTCGTCACATTTTAATTTATATACCCCAGATAATGTTCTGGTATCGCACTTTGTTTTTGTTTTAATATATTATTAATGTTGTTATTTGTTTTGAAAGTAGTATTTATGTTTAGTTTAATAAATTCGTATTGTAGTGTTTGAGGTAATAGATTGATGTATTCTATTATTTTATTTTATAATCTTGTATTATTATTAGTGTGTTTTTTGTTGTTGTAAATTTTTTGTTTCTTTTGTGTAATTAATTTGCCTATTTTCGTAGTATTATATCCATTAGCAAGTGCTATACATTTCATAGTGTTGAGTTTGGTGTCGTAATCATTTTTGTCCGTAGGTATATTTAATAGTATGTTGATAAATGCATTATATATATGCTTCCATTTTTGGGGGTACGGATGGTGAGAGTCTTTATGTTTGGTTATGTCCGTTGTTGTAGGTTTTCTGTATACTTTGTATTTGAAATTGTCGTTGTTTTTGGTGATGCTTAGATCAAGAAAATTTATTGTGTTATTAGTTTCTATTTCTGTTGCAACTTTTATTTTTGTATTTATGTTGTTGATATATTTTGTTAGAATATCTATCATATTCGCGATATGTTGATGACACTTTCGTAGTTTTTGATGGAACACACAGACAAATAGGTATTCTAACAAAATATATCAACAACATAAACCTTATAGTTTAGCCATGCAGAGGCAGTCATGAATTTCAGTAGGTCTGTTCTTTAAATTCTTGAGACTTCTTCTAGTTCCTGAAAAAAAGTATTTTTCCAGGTGTTCTTTCCGTGGGCTACAGAGAGCTGGACAGTGACAGAGAAAGTGTGGAGTGTCTTTGTGTACCTCTTTATCACCGCATCCTCGCCAAAGATCATATGTGCTTAGCTTAATTTTTTAATTTATGGTATCCAAGTAAGTTATGCCCGGTTATAACAACAATGAGAGAAGACAGAGATTTCTTGTTCAATTGTATGATTTTACCTGTACTTTGTTTATTAAATTCTGGCCATATTTTCCTAGCTATGACACAAGAGTCAATTGATTTCCATCTCTCGTTCATTATTTGGAGCTCTTTGTTCCCTACAGTCTTTGGATGACAGGGTGGGATTGGGATTTTGACCGTTGAGTCTGCTAGGCATATATCAAGTGATGATCATATTCTTGCCAGTTCGTCAGCCTTCTCATAACCTGATATGCCGCTGTGTCCAGGGACCCAGCATAGCCTTAGGTTATGCTGTGGCAAAAACCCTTGGCTCTTCGCGAATGCAAGGAACAAGCTTTGATTTTATTAAAGAACTTAAGAAATCGCATTTATTGTCGCTTGGTTGTCAATGAAAATGGTGATATCAGCTTGTGGTATTGACAACATTGTAACCTGTTTAGCAGCTGTTGTCACTGCCAGAACCTGAGCTTGGAAGACGTTGCTGTAATCAGGAAGTCTAACTGAGTTTGATAGTCCAAGGGTTTCTGAGAAGAATCCCGCACCAACACCAATGTGTATTTCGAGCCATCAGTAAAGATGGTAATTGTTGATTCAGAGTATTTAGGTTGGTTTTCATTCCAGTCTTCCTTGCTTACTTACTTAGTTAAGATGGTGCTTACAGTACAGGATGGACTACGGCCTCAACCAACATGTCTCCAGCCAGCTTAGTTCCTAGCTAGCCGCTTCCAATTTTGCACCGCAAGTTGGCTGAGGTCGTTTTCCACTTGTGTGCGCCATTTATTGGAAGTCTTTCAATGGAAAAAGTTTTAGTTTTTAGTTTTAGTTTCTAGTTTTAGTTTTATTTTGTTGATATGCTAACACATTAAGACTTTAATTATCTTATAACAAGTGGAGCTTTAAAATGCTGATGTGGTGAGCTACAAAAAAACGGTGTTTTTATGACAAAATTAATCTTAGGATTTCACAATTATAATACAATTTTAATATTATTTATCTGTTTTTACTTATTTACAATACATACATCTCAATTTTCTGTTTGAGGAACAAAGAAAAATAAAAAAAGGCAAGAAGATTTTAAAGAAGAAATGTAAGAAATTTAGACAGATCTTAACCAGTATTGTTCGTGTAATACGCCTTTAATTCTATACTGTAACGCCTAGTGCCGCCAGGCCTTCGAATACGCCTTTTTTATATTTAACATATAGAATGAGAATGAATGAGTTGATGAGATCTGTTGAAAGAAACAAAGCGCAATTTGTTGTAAATGTAATTTGGTTGATAAGTTTCTATAACATTTGAAAGCAAAACGAGTACTCTATAGGCATGTAAGTTGTCAAATGACATATTAAACATTAATTTTGAATAGTTGGAAATCCGATTATAGCGTCTAAGGTTAAAGACGTAACGCACTGTGTTGTTTAAAGCTACGTTAAGCTTCCTCCTGCTAATAGCATCACAATTATAATATATTTCACAACCGTAAGATAGAATGGGAACTATGAGTGTTTTCGCTAGCAACATACGAGTTTTTTGGGGAGTGTAGTTGTGTGTCATCCAAAGCTTGCGTAGGGTTCCGTAGACTTTACCTATTGTGTTGTTAATATGGTTATTCCATGTAAGTGTCCTATTGAAGACTACTCCCAAACTTTTTGCAGTATCAACGTAAGGAATTTAGGAACCTTTTAAGTAAATGTCTAGAAAGTAAGAAAGATCCAACAACTTTTTGCTAATGACCAGACAATTTGAGAACCTGAACTGATCTGAGAGTTTATTACACAAGTTTCTATGCTCGATTGTGTCAAAGACCTTCGAGAAATCGAGAAGAACAAAAAATGTGACTTTACCTGCATCTATTGATTCTCTGATGTCGTCCACTACTTTTATTTTTGTTGTAATACAGCTGTGAATTTATTTGCCTCTGTAGTACTCTTTCGAAAACTTTTGACAGGTATGGTAGGATAGAAACCGGTCTATAGCCGTTTGTGTTTGGTTTTGATCATGATATGTTATGATTTTTTTTTATGCGACACTTTGTACAATAAGGGATTTTGTTTTATTGGATAACTTTTTGAATTGTATTTACTTTTGAAATTGTGGTTTTTTTTTTTTTGATAATAGCCACGTTCTTTTAAATTATTTTAGCTAGGTACATTTAAAAGGTGTAATATAATAGTATTTTATGTAAAAATTATATTAATTTGCTTATCAATAGATACATTAAATTAATTTATTCTATCTAGCTATATTTTAAAGATATATCTATTAAATATATTAAGTAGTGAAAATTAGATTTGTATATACATTTTTGTATTAAATTGCTTATCAATAGTTTTGTAAATTTAAATTATTTTGGTTAGATACATTTGAAAGATATGTATGGCATAGTGTGGTAAAATTTGATTTGTATGTACTTGCTTATTATTTAAGTTATTTAAATTAATATAATAATATAGTAAAGAAAATCTTAAGTCTATGCGCGCCTTTTTTTACGATAATAAATTTATATTTACCTTGCAAGTCTACATACATGAAACATGATATCATACTGAAATTTTCTTCTAATTTATTTTCTCTTTTTTTTTTTTTTATATATTTAACTTATTCTTACGAAGGCACTTTCTCGCCTTTTGTTATTATATATATTTTTTTTTTTTCAAGTTTTATACAACAAAATTTTTGTTTACAAGTTTTTGGTTGATTTTTATTCATTTGGGTCTAGCAAGTTACTACTGTATGCATTTTAATATTTAAATCAGAGTCAAATGTATGCAAAATGGCTTTAGCCTATTTTTATGAACTGTTATCTTTTTGTTTTCATATTTTATATCGCAATTTACACCATTTTGAGATAAAACCTCGTATGGACCTATGTAGATTGGTTCTAGTTTCTTTCGATTTTCGTTTTTAAGTAAAACTAAACTTCCTATTTCAAAATTTGAGCTTTTTGTTCGCCCTTCTAAATCAAATCTATTTTTTCTTGCTATCTTTTTGCCTATCAGAGTTTCTCGAGCATCTTTATGAGCGATTTGTAATTTATGTTTTAAATCAATCACGTAATCGTTATAGTTGTACACGGGTTCTACCTGTTTAACCAGATTTGATGGAATATACATTGTTTTCCAAATATTAATTCGAAAGGTGTGTACTGATGTATTATAGCAGAAAACGTAGTATGGTAGCCATGTGCTCCAATCAGTATGCTTTTCTGAAACGTAACTTCTCAGATATGCTCCTAAAACTTTATGAGAGTTCTCTAAGGCTCCTATGCTCTCATGATTATAGGCTGTGGAATGCAACTGTTCTATTTTTAATAATTTACAAATCTTCTGAAAAACCTGATTTAAAAATTCGGTTCCTTGATCGGAGGCTATTGTACGTGGTACTCCGTACCTTAAAATAAAACCTTCTACTAGAGCTTTTGCCACTGTACTTGCTTCTTTATTTGAAATGGGTTTGCCTCGATGAATTTGGTTAATTCATCTTGTATAGTTAAGATATATCTAAATCCATCTTCTGATTCTTCTAAAGGTCCTACTAGATCTAAAAATATTTTTTCTAAACCCGATTCGGCTGTCGATGTGATAGTCATTGGTTGCTTTTTTGGCTGAATATATTTATTTCGTTGACAAATTGGGCAATGCTTTACGTAAATTGTCACATCGTTTTGCATGCCTGTCCAAAAGTATTTTCTTTTTATACCAATTCCCTTTTGGGATATACGCTAAAACTTTATTTGGACCAATAATTATGTTTTTGAAATATTAATTTTCAAAGTCAAAATTTTGAAAAAAAAAATTGAAAACAAAATTTCAAATTCATTTTTTTCAAAATTTTACGTAATTAAGTGCTAATTTTAATTTCAAAATTCAATGCTGTTATTAATTTTAAGTCTAAATAAGAAAACCGGATGCAAAAATTTTATCTCGTTCTCAAGAAATTAAAAAAAAACCAAAACCACCTTTTTCTAAGAAAAACATTTATTTTTATTGTAACGAAGCAATTTAAGAAGCATTAATCTTAGTTTTTTTAGTTTTTTTTATTCCTTTTATTTTTACTATGTTTTTTATTGGAAGTACTTATAAAAAATTCTCGATATGATCTCCATTGTTTAGAAGGCATAGATTATATCTCCTTGTAATGGCTTCACATAAGTTTATGCTTGACAAATTTTCCTGCAATTTGACTCCAGCGACTTCAATTCGTTCCTTCAGTTGTTCCAATGATACTATTTCCACTTCGTAAACATAATTCTTCGTAAATCCCCATGCATAGAAATCTAGGGGAGTTAAATCTGGTGACCTAGGCGGCCATTCCGTGGGGCCCCTTCTTCCGATCCAACGGTCACTAAAATGATCATCCAGCCAGTTTCTCACCTGTAAGCTGTAGTGTGCTGGAGCACCATCTTGTTGGTAGATTAAAGTATCTGCTATACTCAATGGAACGCTGTCTAATAAATCGGGTAAAAGGTCTCGTAGGAATTGCAGGTATGATTCTCCATTAAAAATGGAATTCAAAAACCGGGGCCCGATCACTTATAATACGGAGGGGAATAGACCCCCCCCCTCCCATACGATTTTTTTCTTGTCTCAACGCAACCTATACGCCCTAGCATTTTGTCGCATTGCTCATGACTCACCCTGTATAAAGATACACGATTAGACTTGTTTGGCTTCAGAATCTGCAGTGAAGTAATAACTTTTTATTCTGTCTATTTATACATAATTGGTTTACTTTGTTGGTATCCAACCATACTTGGATAATCGATAACGTTCTATCGATTTTCCCCAAATATGCACAATCAGCGTTTGACCATACCATGCACTTTCAATGGGTTTGGGCTAGCCTGCTTATGATGCACAATTTACTGCCATAAGCCATAAGCCAGCGACCCTTTGAATTTGTGTACAAAATACCTGTGCACTAAAGTGTCAACAAGTATTTTGTGTATCTTGTTATTGTCTATAGCTTGTGCACAGGGGAAAATGCTATCAAATTATCAAAGCAGGTTGAATACCCTATTAATTGTTTTTGTTGCGACAATTTGTTGAGTGAGCGCTGGTGCAATCCCTTCACACCACCCTTCCTGGGAGAAAAAGGAGAAATCATGATATGTTATGATTTTTTTTATGCGACACTTTGTACAATAAGGGATTTTGTTTTATTGGATAACTTTTTGAATTGTATTTACTTTTGAAATTGTGGTTTTTTTTTTTTGATAATAGCCACGTTCTTTTAAATTATTTTAGCTAGGTACATTTAAAAGGTGTAATATAATAGTATTTTATGTAAAAATTATATTAATTTGCTTATCAATAGATACATTAAATTAATTTATTCTATCTAGCTATATTTTAAAGATATATCTATTAAATATATTAAGTAGTGAAAATTAGATTTGTATATACATTTTTGTATTAAATTGCTTATCAATAGTTTTGTAAATTTAAATTATTTTGGTTAGATACATTTGAAAGATATGTATGGCATAGTGTGGTAAAATTTGATTTGTATGTACTTGCTTATTATTTAAGTTATTTAAATTAATATAATAATATAGTAAAGAAAATCTTAAGTCTATGCGCGCCTTTTTTTACGATAATAAATTTATATTTACCTTGCAAGTCTACATACATGAAATATGATATCATACTGAAATTTTCTTCTAATTTATTTTCTCTTTTTTTTTTTATATATTTAACTTATTCTTACGAAGGCACTTTCTCGCCTTTTGTTATTATATATATTTTTTTTTTTTCAAGTTTTATACAACAAAATTTTTGTTTACAAGTTTTTGGTTGATTTTTATTCATTTGGGTCTAGCAAGTTACTACTGTATGCATTTTAATATTTAAATCAGAGTCAAATGTATGCAAAATGGCTTTAGCCTATTTTTATGAACTGTTATCTTTTTGTTTTCATATTTTATATCGCAATTTACACCATTTTGAGATAAAACCTCGTATGGACCTATGTAGATTGGTTCTAGTTTCTTTCGATTTTCGTTTTTAAGTAAAACTAAACTTCCTATTTCAAAATTTGAGCTTTTTGTTCGCCCTTCTAAATCAAATCTATTTTTTCTTGCTATCTTTTTGCCTATCAGAGTTTCTCGAGCATCTTTATGAGCGATTTGTAATTTATGTTTTAAATCAATCACGTAATCGTGATAGTTGTACACGGGTTCTACCTGTTTAACCAGATTTGATGGAATATACATTGTTTTCCAAATATTAATTCGAAAGGTGTGTACTGATGTATTATAGCAGAAAACGTAGTATGGTAGCCATGTGCTCCAATCAGTATGCTTTTCTGAAACGTAACTTCTCAGATATGCTCCTAAAACTTTATGAGAGTTCTCTAAGGCTCCTATGCTCTCATGATTATAGGCTGTGGAATGCAACTGTTCTATTTTTAATAATTTACAAATCTTCTGAAAAACCTGATTTAAAAATTCGGTTCCTTGATCGGAGGCTATTGTACGTGGTACTCCGTACCTTAAAATAAAACCTTCTACTAGAGCTTTTGCCACTGTACTTGCTTCTTTATTTGAAATGGGTTTGCCTCGATGAATTTGGTTAATTCATCTTGTATAGTTAAGATATATCTAAATCCATCTTCTGATTCTTCTAAAGGTCCTACTAGATCTAAAAATATTTTTTCTAAACCCGATTCGGCTGTCGATGTGATAGTCATTGGTTGCTTTTTTGGCTGAATATATTTATTTCGTTGACAAATTGGGCAATGCTTTACGTATGTCGTCACATCGTTTTGCATGCCTGTCCAAAAGTATTTTCTTTTTATACCAATTCCCTTTTGGGATATACGCTAAAACTTTATTTGGACCAATAATTATGTTTTTGAAATATTAATTTTCAAAGTCAAAATTTTGAAAAAAAAAATTGAAAACAAAATTTCAAATTCATTTTTTTCAAAATTTTACGTAATTAAGTGCTAATTTTAATTTCAAAATTCAATGCTGTTATTAATTTTAAGTCTAAATAAGAAAACCGGATGCAAAAATTTTATGTCGTTCTCAAGAAATTAAAAAAAAAACAAAACCACCTTTTTCTAAGAAAAACATTTATTTTTATTGTAACGAAGCAATTTAAGAAGCATTAATCTTAGTTTTTTTAGTTTTTTTTATTCCTTTTATTTTTACTATGTTTTTTATTGGAAGTACTTATAAAAAATTCTCGATATGATCTCCATTGTTTAGAAGGCATAGATTATATCTCCTTGTAATGGCTTCACATAAGTTTATGCTTGACAAATTTTCCTGCAATTTGACTCCAGCGACTTCAATTCGTTCCTTCAGTTGTTCCAATGATACTATTTCCACTTCGTAAACATAATTCTTCGTAAATCCCCATGCATAGAAATCTAGGGGAGTTAAATCTGGTGACCTAGGCGGCCATTCCGTGGGGCCCCTTCTTCCGATCCAACGGTCACTAAAATGATCATCCAGCCAGTTTCTCACCTGTAAGCTGTAGTGTGCTGGAGCACCATCTTGTTGGTAGATTAAAGTATCTGCTATACTCAATGGAACGCTGTCTAATAAATCGGGTAAAAGGTCTCGTAGGAATTGCAGGTATGATTCTCCATTAAAAATGGAATTCAAAAACCGGGGCCCGATCACTTATAATACGGAGGGGAATAGACCCCCCCCTCCCATACGATTTTTTTCTTGTCTCAACGCAACCTATACGCCCTAGCATTTTGTCGCATTGCTCATGACTCACCCTGTATAAAGATACACGATTAGACTTGTTTGGCTTCAGAATCTGCAGTGAAGTAATAACTTTTTATTCTGTCTATTTATACATAATTGGTTTACTTTGTTGGTATCCAACCATACTTGGATAATCGATAACGTTCTATCGATTTTCCCCAAATATGCACAATCAGCGTTTGACCATACCATGCACTTTCAATGGGTTTGGGCTAGCCTGCTTATGATGCACAATTTACTGCCATAAGCCATAAGCCAGCGACCCTTTGAATTTGTGTACAAAATACCTGTGCACTAAAGTGTCAACAAGTATTTTGTGTATCTTGTTATTGTCTATAGCTTGTGCACAGGGGAAAATGCTATCAAATTATCAAAGCAGGTTGAATACCCTATTAATTGTTTTTGTTGCGACAATTTGTTAAGTGAGCGCTGGTGCAATCCCTTCACACCACCCTTCCTGGGAGAAAAAGGAGAAATCATGATATGTTATGATTTTTTTTTATGCGACACTTTGTACAATAAGGGATTTTGTTTTATTGGATAACTTTTTGAATTGTATTTACTTTTGAAATTGTGGTTTTTTTTTTTTTGATAATAGCCACGTTCTTTTAAATTATTTTAGCTAGGTACATTTAAAAGGTGTAATATAATAGTATTTTATGTAAAAATTATATTAATTTGCTTATCAATAGATACATTAAATTAATTTATTCTATCTAGCTATATTTTAAAGATATATCTATTAAATATATTAAGTAGTGAAAATTAGATTTGTATATACATTTTTGTATTAAATTGCTTATCAATAGTTTTGTAAATTTAAATTATTTTGGTTAGATACATTTGAAAGATATGTATGGCATAGTGTGGTAAAATTTGATTTATATGTACTTGCTTATTATTTAAGTTATTTAAATTAATATAATAATATAGTAAAGAAAATCTTAAGTCTATGCGCGCCTTTTTTTACGATAATAAATTTATATTTACCTTGCAAGTCTACATACATGAAACATGATATCATACTGAAATTTTCTTCTAATTTATTTTCTCTTTTTTTTTTTTATATATTTAACTTATTCTTACGAAGGCACTTTCTCGCCTTTTGTTATTATATATATATTTTTTTTTTTCAAGTTTTATACAACAAAATTTTTGTTTACAAGTTTTTGGTTGATTTTTATTCATTTGGGTCTAGCAAGTTACTACTGTATGCATTTTAATATTTAAATCAGAGTCAAATGTATGCAAAATGGCTTTAGCCTATTTTTATGAACTGTTATCTTTTTGTTTTCATATTTTATATCGCAATTTACACCATTTTGAGATAAAACCTCGTATGGACCTATGTAGATTGGTTCTAGTTTCTTTCGATTTTCGTTTTTAAGTAAAACTAAACTTCCTATTTCAAAATTTGAGCTTTTTGTTCGCCCTTCTAAATCAAATCTATTTTTTCTTGCTATCTTTTTGCCTATCAGAGTTTCTCGAGCATCTTTATGAGCGATTTGTAATTTATGTTTTAAATCAATCACGTAATCGTTATAGTTGTACACGGGTTCTACCTGTTTAACCAGATTTGATGGAATATACATTGTTTTCCAAATATTAATTCGAAAGGTGTGTACTGATGTATTATAGCAGAAAACGTAGTATGGTAGCCATGTGCTCCAATCAGTATGCTTTTCTGAAACGTAACTTCTCAGATATGCTCCTAAAACTTTATGAGAGTTCTCTAAGGCTCCTATGCTCTCATGATTATAGGCTGTGGAATGCAACTGTTCTATTTTTAATAATTTACAAATCTTCTGAAAAACCTGATTTAAAAATTCGGTTCCTTGATCGGAGGCTATTGTACGTGGTACTCCGTACCTTAAAATAAAACCTTCTACTAGAGCTTTTGCCACTGTACTTGCTTCTTTATTTGAAATGGGTTTGCCTCGATGAATTTGGTTAATTCATCTTGTATAGTTAAGATATATCTAAATCCATCTTCTGATTCTTCTAAAGGTCCTACTAGATCTAAAAATATTTTTTCTAAACCCGATTCGGCTGTCGATGTGATAGTCATTGGTTGCTTTTTTGGCTGAATATATTTATTTCGTTGACAAATTGGGCAATGCTTTACGTATGTCGTCACATCGTTTTGCATGCCTGTCCAAAAGTATTTTCTTTTTATACCAATTCCCTTTTGGGATATACGCTAAAACTTTATTTGGACCAATAATTATGTTTTTGAAATATTAATTTTCAAAGTCAAAATTTTGAAAAAAAAAATTGAAAACAAAATTTCAAATTCATTTTTTTCAAAATTTTACGTAATTAAGTGCTAATTTTAATTTCAAAATTCAATGCTGTTATTAATTTTAAGTCTAAATAAGAAAACCGGATGCAAAAATTTTATGTCGTTCTCAAGAAATTAAAAAAAAACCAAAACCACCTTTTTCTAAGAAAAACATTTATTTTTATTGTAACGAAGCAATTTAAGAAGCATTAATCTTAGTTTTTTTAGTTTTTTTTATTCCTTTTATTTTTACTATGTTTTTTATTGGAAGTACTTATAAAAAATTCTCGATATGATCTCCATTGTTTAGAAGGCATAGATTATATCTCCTTGTAATGGCTTCACATAAGTTTATGCTTGACAAATTTTCCTGCAATTTGACTCCAGCGACTTCAATTCGTTCCTTCAGTTGTTCCAATGATACTATTTCCACTTCGTAAACATAATTCTTCGTAAATCCCCATGCATAGAAATCTAGGGGAGTTAAATCTGGTGACCTAGGCGGCCATTCCGTGGGGCCCCTTCTTCCGATCCAACGGTCACTAAAATGATCATCCAGCCAGTTTCTCACCTGTAAGCTGTAGTGTGCTGGAGCACCATCTTGTTGGTAGATTAAAGTATCTGCTATACTCAATGGAACGCTGTCTAATAAATCGGGTAAAAGGTCTCGTAGGAATTGCAGGTATGATTCTCCATTAAAAATGGAATTCAAAAACCGGGGCCCGATCACTTATAATACGGAGGTGAATAGACCCCCCCCTCCCATACGATTTTTTTCTTGTCTCAACGCAACCTATACGCCCTAGCATTTTGTCGCATTGCTCATGACTCACCCTGTATAAAGATACACGATTAGACTTGTTTGGCTTCAGAATCTGCAGTGAAGTAATAACTTTTTATTCTGTCTATTTATACATAATTGGTTTACTTTGTTGGTATCCAACCATACTTGGATAATCGATAACGTTCTATCGATTTTCCCCAAATATGCACAATCAGCGTTTGACCATACCATGCACTTTCAATGGGCTTGGGCTAGCCTGCTTATGATGCACAATTTACTGCCATAAGCCATAAGCCAGCGACCCTTTGAATTTGTGTACAAAATACCTGTGCACTAAAGTGTCAACAAGTATTTTGTGTATCTTGTTATTGTCTATAGCTTGTGCACAGGGGAAAATGCTATCAAATTATCAAAGCAGGTTGAATACCCTATTAATTGTTTTTGTTGCGACAATTTGTTAAGTGAGCGCTGGTGCAATCCCTTCACACCACCCTTCCTGGGAGAAAAAGGAGAAATCATGATATGTTATGATTTTTTTTATGCGACACTTTGTACAATAAGGGATTTTGTTTTATTGGATAACTTTTTGAATTGTATTTACTTTTGAAATTGTGGTTTTTTTTTTTTGATAATAGCCACGTTCTTTTAAATTATTTTAGCTAGGTACATTTAAAAGGTGTAATATAATAGTATTTTATGTAAAAATTATATTAATTTGCTTATCAATAGATACATTAAATTAATTTATTCTATCTAGCTATATTTTAAAGATATATCTATTAAATATATTAAGTAGTGAAAATTAGATTTGTATATACATTTTTGTATTAAATTGCTTATCAATAGTTTTGTAAATTTAAATTATTTTGGTTAGATACATTTGAAAGATATGTATGGCATAGTGTGGTAAAATTTGATTTGTATGTACTTGCTTATTATTTAAGTTATTTAAATTAATATAATAATATAGTAAAGAAAATCTTAAGTCTATGCGCGCCTTTTTTTACGATAATAAATTTATATTTACCTTGCAAGTCTACATACATGAAACATGATATCATACTGAAATTTTCTTCTAATTTATTTTCTCTTTTTTTTTTATATATTTAACTTATTCTTACGAAGGCACTTTCTCGCCTTTTGTTATTATATATGTGGGATAGGGGTTTTACTGCACGACAGACTTACACACATACTAACGTACGAACGACGACGACCAACCAACCGGACAGACAAATAAAACAGAATACGCGTCCCTACTTTTTATAGTTTAGTTTTGCAAATAAATGTACACCATGAAGTAGTCAAGTTTAGTCTTAAAAGTAGAGCCAATGTAGTAAGTCTTGTTGTCGTTGCGCCCGCCGAGAATCAAAAGAATAAAATAACTAAATTTATTTAAAGAACAAATAGTTGTAACTTATTTTCCGAATCTTAAAGAAAGAACCCCACAAATTGGGGGCTCGTCCGGGAATAAATGCGGATTAAATGCGGATTAAATGCGGATTAAATGCGGATTTAGTGCGGAATATTTTAAAAAAGTTTGAAAGTGCTTGCGTTCTTGCTTGTTCAACAAAACAGCAAGTAACATAAAAGAAGGTATCGATATCGTTGAACGAATGAAATAGTGTATCGCAGTGTTAAATTATGTGTCTTGTTTGCTCATTATAGCAACAAGTACCAAATTGCATTTCGTTTAATTTTTTCTTAAAAAAAAAACAAACAACAAACAACGATTCAGTGCGAGACGGTAAAAAAAAAAAGAAGAGCAACAGTGAACAGACGATCTGCCTGCACATTTGTTTTGTGAAAAAAAAAGCCAGTTGCAACCCTCAAGTTCTCCTGTGCGAAAAGTTAAAAAGAAAAGCAGAAAAGCAGATGCGTGGTTGTGCTCAAGCAAATTTAAAAATAGACAGTAAGTTGTACAGTACACACACATTGAAGATCATACCGAAGGAGAAAAGACAGAGCCGTGTACCATAATTCGTGAAGGAGGGGAACCAGAGCCGCAGTCAAAATAAAAAAAGGGGTAAGCAACGACAACACTAGTAGTTTTTTTTGTGAATTGGCTCTTATTTATAAACTCATGGTAAATCATTAATTCTAGAGTATATTTTTTTTTTGAAATTGTAACTTTAATTAAATTTTAAAAATAAATAATTTTGGAATAAATATTTTGCGATTTGATGGAAAGGGATTGTATTTTGGGGTTGACGGTGGAAAAATTGAGGGAACAACTGACACAACTGCAACTACCAACAACCGGACTAAAACGTACATTGCAGGACAGGCTTCTATCCCATTATAGGTTTACACAAAGCGACGACGAGGAAGACGTTTTCCAAGAAGCCAGCGGAATTTCAACTGAAAGAGGTATCATGTTTACGCTTCGCGACATCGAGGATTCGCTGAATCCATTTGATGGAACTGGGTCTATGGACATTAATCTCTGGATCCAGGAGTTCGAGGAAAATGCTGTGACGGTGGGTTGGAGCGAGGTACAGAAATTTGTTTACGGGAAACAACTTCTCAAGGGGGCGGCAAGATTATTTCTGAGAAGCCAGACAGGCGTGAACAGCTGGAGTAATTTAAAAACAACTCTCGTTAAAGAGTTTGGAAAGAAGCTGTCGGCGGCCGAGGTGCATTTCCGTCTAAGTATGCGACGCAAAAAACCGACCGAAACTTTCTTGGAGTATCTATACGGCCTGATGGAATTGGGAAACACGATATCGTTGGAAGAGGAGAGTGTGATTGAGTACTTCATCGAGGGAATACCTGATGCAAGGAGCAATAAGGCGATACTATACCAGGCCAAGACGATAGACGAACTCAAGGTTCAGTTGAGGGCATACGAGAAGGCGAGAGGATCTCATACAACGAACACAAGGGGAAACACACGTTATGTTCCGAGTAGCAGTGTCCAGAGCCAGGTGGTGGTAAAGCAGGAACGAGGTTCCAGATCATGCTATCGATGTGGAGAAGCATCACACATAGCCAGAGATTGCAGAGCATCGACTTCAACCTTCAAGTGTTTTCGATGTGATCAGCAGGGACATATGGCACGCGATTGCAGAGTTAATGTGCAACCAACAAATAGAAGAGCCGATGAACGACGTGGACAGTCTGCAACAACAGCCGTTCGCAACAACCCGTTTCAAGAAGCGCGAATACAATTGGCTATCGGTTCAAACAGAATATTTAAAGATATTTTAGTCGGAGGCTGCACACTTAGCGCACTGGTGGATACTGGAAGCGATCTTTGTTTGTTGAGGTATGATAGTTTGACTCTGATGAATTTCGTGGAAATGACAACTGAAAAGAGAAATTTGTTGGGAATTGGCCAAAAACGAGTTACAACTCTGGGAAGTGTATTTTTGGAAATAGAAGTGGATGGGATTGCATTGGAACTTCAATTTCATGTAGTCGGGGAAGGAGACATGCCATATGCAGCAGTGATCGGCAATGACATTCTGGAAATGGTAAATTTGAACGTGACAAGTGAAGGGGCGGAATTTAAATGCAGAAGGAATTCAACTGAAGGAGGAAAGGGTGCCGATTCGGGAGCACGTGACGATTTGGGTGGTGAAAAGGGGCCACGGGATATTTTGGGTGGGGAAAATGGACCACGAGTTAGTTGGGATGCTGATAAACGCACACGTGACGATTTGGGTGGTGAAAAGGGGCCACGGGATATTTTGGGTGGGGAAAATGGACCACGAGTTAGTTGGGATGCTGATAAACGCACACGTGATGATTTGGGTGGTGAAAAGGGGCCACGGGATATTTTGGGTGGGGAAAATGGACCACGATGGAGTACTGGGAAAGGGGTACGAACAACCATTTCTGCCGACACCAATCGCAGACTTGAGAAGCTGGAATTGATTAAGGAATTTGGTAAAATATGTTTGGCTACCGAGGAGGGGATCTTCGAAAGGGAGATGAATTTTGATGTTGACCATTTGAACGCCACTATGCGTGAAAAATTGTTACACATGGTAAAGAAATATGAACCGGTCAGACAGGAACCGTCGCCGGTGTCAATGAAATTAATTTTGAAGGACGAAGTGCCGATATTCCATAGGCCGAGACGATTGGCGCATGCGGATCAAGTGGTGGTGCGCGAGCAGGTGGACAAATGGCTTGAGCAAAAGATTATACAACCAAGTAAATCGGAGTATGCCTCGCCTATTGTACTGGTCTCAAAGAAGAATGGAACGAAGAGATTATGCTGTGATTACCGGAAACTAAATGAAAAAATAACTCGCGATAATTTTCCGATGGCACAAATGGACGAAGTTCTTGAACGATTGCAAGGACAAAAAGTGTTTACAACGTTGGATCTAGAAAACGGTTTCTTCCATGTTCCGATGGATCCGAGTTCTAGAAAATATACAGCCTTCGTAACACTGGACCAACAATATGAATTCCTGTACGTTCCTTTCGGAATATCTAACTCCCCAGCAGTTTTCGCACGCTTTATCAACGCGATATACCGGACATTAATCCAGGCTGGAGTAGTGGAAGCGTACATGGATGATTTAATAATACCATCCAAAGACGAAGATGAGGGCATGAGAAAGCTTGAACAAGTGCTAGAGGTGGCCGAAAAATACGGACTGCGACTGAATTGGAGAAAATGCAACTTTCTAAAGAGGCGAATAGAATTCCTTGGTTACATCATTGAAGATGGAAAGATCCAACCTTCAACCGAGAAAACAAAGGCAATAAGAGAATATCCGGTACCAGCAGACAAGAAAGCGCTACAACGTTTTTTAGGTCTAGCTTCATATTTCCGAAGATTTGTGGAAGGATTTGCTGTGGTTGCAAAGCCCTTGACGGATTTGCTTCGGAAAAACATAAGATTTGAAATGGAAGCAGAACAGTTGGTTGCTTTTGAACAGCTTAAAGCAGTTTTGATGAAATCGCCTGTTCTAAAATTATTTAATCCAAAAGCAATAACGGAGATCCATTCAGATGCCAGCAAATTTGGATACGGTGCTGTCTTACTACAAAAGGATTCGGAAGATCAAATGTTCCACCCAGTTCAGTACATGAGCCGAAAGACAAGCAAATATGAAGAGAAGTACCACTCGTATGAGCTAGAGGTTCTAGCCATAATCGAAGCCTTGAAGAAGTGGCGAGTATACGTGTTGGGCATCAAGTTCAAAATCATAACAGACTGCAATGCATTCACGCAGACCATGAAAAAGGAAGATGTGCCGCTGAGAGTCGCAAGATGGGCGATGTTCTTGCAAGAATTTGAATACGAGATTGAGCACCGATCTGGATCGAGGATGAAGCATGTCGATGCTTTAAGTAGAGTTTCATGTCTCTTGATAGAGGATTCGTTGAATCACAGAATAAAAGAAGCACAACTCAAAGACGATTGGATAAGGGCCGTGCGCAAAATTCTCAGCAAGGAGGATTATGAGGACTTTTACATGAAGGCAGGAGTCTTGTGTAAGGATCCAGTAAAGGAATTGATAGTCATACCATCGGCAATGGAAAAGGAGTTGATTATCATTGCGCATCAACAGGGACATTTTTCCATTAAGAAAACCCAGGATGCTGTGGAAAAGATGTATTTCGTACCAGATTTAACAAAGAAGGTAACGGAGATAGTTCGGGGCTGCGTCAAGTGCATCATCACTGAGTCCAAGGCAGGAAAGAAAGAAGGTTTACTGCAACCAATCAATAAAGAGGATAAGCCGTTGGGAACTTTTCACATAGACCACGTTGGGCCAATGGAACAGACCCACAAACAATACAACCACATTCTGGTAGTGGTTGACGCTTTTTCTAAATTCGTGTGGCTCTATCCCACGAAGAGCACAGGAGCAGCGGAAGTGTTGGATCGGCTTAAAAAACAAGCCGCGATTTTTGGAAACCCAAGGCGGATCATATCAGATCGTGGAACAGCTTTTACAGCAACGGTATTCGGGGACTACTGCAAGGAGGAAAATATCCAACATTTGCTGATTGCAACAGGAGTTCCTCGAGGAAATGGACAGGTGGAGCGGATCCACAAAATTATAGTTCCAATGATAGCAAAAGCGAGTATGGGAGATTCCAAAAGTTGGTACAGACACGTCGAGCGTGTACAGCAGGTGCTCAACAATTCACCGACAAGAAGCACAAAGTTCAGTCCTTTCAGGATATTGACAGGTCTGGAAATGCGGACACCGGAATACCCTGACCTCAGAGAGTGGTTAGATGACGCCAATATCGAGGAACTAAATGCCGAACGAGAAGCTGTGCGTGAGGAAGCTGCTGAAAATATCGCCGTCATTCAGCGTGAAAATAGGAAGTCTTTCAACCGGAATCGTGTCCCAGAGAGGGAGTATCAGCTAAACGAACTCGTCGCCATTAAGCGTACGCAGTTTGGAACCAGCATGAAGCTTCGACCGAAATTTTTTGGGCCCTATAAGGTTACACAAAAACGAGATCACGGAAGATATGACGTGGAGAAGGTGGGTGAAGGCGAAGGACCCAATAAGACGAACACCATAGCGGAAAACATGAAACCGTGGAATCCGTCATTCGGGGCGAATGAGTCGTCAGGATAGCCGATTGTGGGATAGGGGTTTTACTGCACGACAGACTTACACACATACTAACGTACGAACGACGACGACCAACCAACCGGACAGACAAATAAAACAGAATACGCGTCCCTACTTTTTATAGTTTAGTTTTGCAAATAAATGTACACCATGAAGTAGTCAAGTTTAGTCTTAAAAGTAGAGCCAATGTAGTAAGTCTTGTTGTCGTTGCGCCCGCCGAGAATCAAAAGAATAAAATAACTAAATTTATTTAAAGAACAAATAGTTGTAACTTATTTTCCGAATCTTAAAGAAAGAACCCCACATATATATTTTTTTTTTTTTCAAGTTTTATACAACAAAATTTTTGTTTACAAGTTTTTGGTTGATTTTTATTCATTTGGGTCTAGCAAGTTACTACTGTATGCATTTTAATATTTAAATCAGAGTCAAATGTATGCAAAATGGCTTTAGCCTATTTTTATGAACTGTTATCTTTTTGTTTTCATATTTTATATCGCAATTTACACCATTTTGAGATAAAACCTCGTATGGACCTATGTAGATTGGTTCTAGTTTCTTTCGATTTTCGTTTTTAAGTAAAACTAAACTTCCTATTTCAAAATTTGAGCTTTTTGTTCGCCCTTCTAAATCAAATCTATTTTTTCTTGCTATCTTTTTGCCTATCAGAGTTTCTCGAGCATCTTTATGAGCGATTTGTAATTTATGTTTTAAATCAATCACGTAATCGTTATAGTTGTACACGGGTTCTACCTGTTTAACCAGATTTGATGGAATATACATTGTTTTCCAAATATTAATTCGAAAGGTGTGTACTGATGTATTATAGCAGAAAACGTAGTATGGTAGCCATGTGCTCCAATCAGTATGCTTTTCTGAAACGTAACTTCTCAGATATGCTCCTAAAACTTTATGAGAGTTCTCTAAGGCTCCTATGCTCTCATGATTATAGGCTGTGGAATGCAACTGTTCTATTTTTAATAATTTACAAATCTTCTGAAAAACCTGATTTAAAAATTCGGTTCCTTGATCGGAGGCTATTGTACGTGGTACTCCGTACCTTAAAATAAAACCTTCTACTAGAGCTTTTGCCACTGTACTTGCTTCTTTATTTGAAATGGGTTTGCCTCGATGAATTTGGTTAATTCATCTTGTATAGTTAAGATATATCTAAATCCATCTTCTGATTCTTCTTAAGGTCCTACTAGATCTAAAAATATTTTTTCTAAACCCGATTCGGCTGTCGATGTGATAGTCATTGGTTGCTTTTTTGGCTGAATATATTTATTTCGTTGACAAATTGGGCAATGCTTTACGTATGTCGTCACATCGTTTTGCATGCCTGTCCAAAAGTATTTTCTTTTTATACCAATTCCCTTTTGGGATATACGCTAAAACTTTATTTGGACCAATAATTATGTCCAGTCCATATCCTTGAAATTAATTAAATCTTCCTCAAAGTTATCAACAATCTTCATTTCTATGATTTTAAGTTCATGTTCTGGTAATTTCAACAGTTCGGTTATGAGTAGTTCATCGGTTTTCGAGTTTTCTATATTATTTCTTTCTTTCTGTTCGCGAATTTTACTTTTTGCTTTTGATTGAGCTCTCGTTACAACACAGATACATAATTGCTTTAAATCATCGGAGTCTATTTTTATGCGACTTAGTGCGTCGGCTGTACAGTTATCCTTACCTGGAGAATATTCTATATAGAAGTTGTATTCTTCTAGCAGTAGTCTAAATTTTGTTAGTCTGCTACTAGGTTCTTTAAGAGAGAACAAGTACACTAAAGGTCTATGGTCTGTTAAAATTTTGAATTTTCTTCCGAATAGGAAGGGACGATAGTGTTTAACTGCCCATACAATTGCAAGTAATTCTTTCTCAATTGTGCTTTAGTTTTTTTCTGCTTTATTAAGAGTTTTGCTTGCATAGGCAATCGGTCTATCGTCGAAATTAGATAAAACAGCTCCTAGAGCGAAACCTGAGGCATCCGTTCGTAGGATGAATTCTTCGTTAAAATTTGGAAATTGTAAAATTTAAGGACTTGTAAGGATTTCTTTAAGCAAAGTAAAAGATTTTTCGCAATCTTTATTAAAATGAAATTCGATATCTTTTTTCAGTAATCGGTTTAGTGGGATGGAAATGGTAGCGAAATTAGGGATAAATTTACGATAGTAATTGGCGAATGCAACGAATCTTCTTACTTCATCGGCGTTGGTGGGTGTTGGGTAATTTTTCATTGCGGAAGATTTAGTGGGATCGGGGAGGATACCATCATCAGAAATAACGTGGCCTAGGTACAACACTTCCTTTCGCAAGAAAGAGCATTTTCCAGGGTGTATTTTCAGATTTACTTCTCTTAGACGTTCAAACACTTTTATTAAATTTTTATTGTGGTCTATTAAACTTTTACCAAAAATTATAAGACCATCAAGAGAAACAAAACATCGTGAATATGTTAATCCTGACATCGCTATGGACATCATTCTTGAAAATTTACTGGGTGAGATCTTTAAACCCATAGGTAGTCGTTTTAACTTGTAGTGACCATCTTCTGTTGAGAACGCTGTGATTGGTCTGCTATCGGTATCCAACTCCATTTGATAGTATCCTTGGCTTAAATCTATACATGAAAAGTAAGTTGCTCCTCCTACCATATCATAGATGTCTGTTATATTGGGAAGTGGAAATTTATCATCCTCAATTCGCTTGGTAGATGTCTTGGTATTTGGTACATATCGCTTCAATTTCCGCTTTTTCTTCACTATTTAATGTGTTAAAATTTATTTCGTTTATTATTTTGTTAACTCGAGAGTTTATTGATTTATCTGTCTGGTTGTAACGTAAAATGTAGTGTTCTGAGTCTGGCGAGGACAATGGTTCGGCCCATTTGAGAGTGACTGTTGTATCCCGTGCATTTAAAATTCTTATTGGTATTTTCCCGTTTATGGCAGTAGATAATGATCCTGCCATAAAAACGTTTTCGCATAATTTTTGCGGATAAAATACTCGAGCTTCGGTGTGTTTTGTGTTTAGCCAATAGGTTGCTTTGCATCTTGGGGCTATTGAGATAGTATTTATATTTTCTTGGGAGCATATGGGCAGATGAATAATGTTACTCCCCTCTTTGATTTTTAACGGAAATGTCTCTAAGTCAAGTATGGCGTTAAATTCTAACAGAAAATTTGCTCCAATAATACCTTCAACGGAAATTGGGAAATTGTCGGGTACCACGTGAAATTCGTATGGAACTATACGGTTTTCTAAATGGATTGGAATATTACATGTTCCTATTATTTCTAAATCTCCTGAAATACCTAGAATTTTTGTGCTGTTATGTTTTAATATTGGTATATTTAAATTTACTGAACTGACTTTTACTACACAAATTGAAGCTCCTGTGTCTAATAAAAAGTTTGTATGTTGATCGTAATTAAGTTTTAACTGAACGTAAATGCCGTTAGATATTCCAGCAGTGCAAATGGCATTTGGCATTGGAGGAGTAGTTACTTCCCTCCCGATGGGTCGGCTAGCCCCTCGGTGGGTTGCTCGTTTCCCAATGCTAATACTCTATGACTATTAATGTTATTACTATTGGATGGGTTACTCCTAATGGGGTTTCCATTTTGACATGTATTATTATTTCTAGAAAAATTGCCTACATTGTTCCTCGTATTAAAATTATTCTGATTATTTTGTATATTTCTACTAGGGATACTTCTATTTGTGATAAAACGTTGATTATTTTGTAGTGAAGGGTTTCTGTTATGATTTTGGGAAAACGCTTGATGGTAATTAGTATTATGTCTTGAAAAATTAGGAGAGTAGTTATTACTACGAAGATAATTTTGTCTGGAATAGTTTTGGTTGGGATAATTAGTAGTATTATAACCTGATCGATAGGAGTTATGGAAATATCCTCGACTTTGATTTCGGTTTTGGGGTTGAGAATAATTCGAATTATTTGCATCCTGCATTGTTGTATGTCTTGCACTATCAAGAATATTTTGTACCTATTGTTAACTCCTTGTTTGAGAAATATGTTTATTTGCTTTGGTAAGTGTTTCCCGAGCTTCTTCCCCTTGCATACTGATTTCGAGTTCGGTCATTTTGGCTATCAATTGGTCTATTTCTGAAGCAAAATCTCGCATTGGTCGATTTCTTTGACGCGATCTATCTAACTTGGACTGAATGCTTTCTATTGTTTCCTTGTCTCCACATTTGGATATTAAATTTGTTTTTAGTTGTTCGAAAGTTTCGATCTTGGCAGTTCCTAATTCAGTCAATGCCCTACCTTGAACTTTACACTTCAACAAAAATTTTATTAGCATAGGCTTTGAATCTTTAACTAGGGTGTCGTGGTAAAATTCAACATTGTTGAGAAAATCCCTAATATTTTCGGTACGTTTGTTATCTTCTTCGCAGGTTAGTACAGGCAGTTTTTGTGCCTTACTGAAATCGAATTCGGCCATTTTGTTTAAGTTTGCTGATGAATCTGTTTCTAAATCTGAGTTTTTTCAAAGACTATGCATGGGTTTCACTTGATTTAAAAAACATCTAATAGAAAAAAGTATTGGCTTTAAAAAAAGATACAAAACTTAGTTGTAAGGATTACCGTTATTTTTTAATATTTGTTTTAAATTTTTGGCACTGTTCTTATAAAATTGCCCCTCCCGCCCAAACGGAGGGAGATAGACCCCCCCACCCATAGTAAAAAATGCTTGTATTGATCTGTTCTACAAAAAACAGTTATCAATTCTTGGCGCCAAAGTTATCGTACTCGTGCCCAATACTGCAATATTTCTTTTAATTTTTTGTTTGCTCCTTCTGTTTTTCTTTTGCGATTTGGGGATTTCTTAAGGCTCTAATAACAGTTTTTTAAGACACAAGGGAACGATAGACACCATGGATAAGTCAGATGTTGTGTACCAAATAAGTTGCTCAGGTGGAAAAGAGACGGCATGTTCATCTGTTTATATAGGCACCTCCAAACAAAAGCTGAGAAGTCGTCTCTCCGGTCACCGCTCTGAAATTAAGAATGGGGGGAAACAGAACACTGCACTTGCACTTCATTGTATTGAGCAAGAACATAGACCAGACTTTGAAAACGTTAAAGTATTATAAGTTGAGAGAAACCATGCAAAAAGAATGTTGCTAGAGATGTTGCACATTAGCAACACAAATAACGCAGTCAATAGACGATCTGATTGTGATAATTTATGCAGCATGTATTGTATAGCCAATTAATAAGAAAAATGTAATAACAGTGGTAACCACTCAAAATTAAATTAATCTTTTGTGTTAGGATTGAGAAGTTTTATACTGTGAACAAATTTTAATGTGTTTTCATTTAAAAGTAATTAATTCATTGTTTTTATTTCATTTTATTATTTCATTACTGATTTGTTATCTTTTTATCTTGTTTTATTCAGTAACAGTGACACATAAGTATCGTTGTTTTTTTTTATATATGTAATGTTGTCAGAACGGATTTTTTAACATTAATTGTAAGTTTTGTTGACAAAAATGTTCTTTAATATGTTTAATTTGACAAAACATTTTGTTTATATTTTAAATGAATAAAGGCCTGAAGAAGAGCGTATTCACGTTCCAAACGTCGCTAAACCTATAACATCTCGTTTTATTGACCTTGAGCCTGCATAACAAACTATTTTTAAATAAATTGAAGAGGTCACTTAATAATTCCAACACATATTTAAATAACATACATTTATCCATTCTTTTGATTGCTAAAAATATTTATCATAGACCGTAGGACACTATTATCAGCTCCTCTCGTATAATTTCCTCTACCATTTGTAGACTGCATATATGCATAGCTGTATATAAATATGAAAAGAGGAAAAGGCATAAAAAGAAGGGTATACGGAACTAGGGGAATTTAGAAAAGAACTGTCTTTCAGTCTTTTGTTCCATCTTATGCAAGTCACCCTGAATAATCAAAAATGGCAACGCTGACTGCTATTATCATGCAAGTGTTTTTTTAGCTCCGCAATTTTTCGATTATTTATAACATTAATTTTATCTTTATAAGTTTAAATTTTATATAAATAAAGTTCCAGTATTCATATTTATTAGAAATCAACAGAAGTGTTTTTTAAAAACTATTTAATTATAAAATCTTCAAATATTATAAATACGAACAAATATTAAATTACTGTGACATATTGAGTGGTTTCGGATTTCAATTTATAAGCCCATCTCTTTTGTGTTGCCTACCAAAGCTATACCTACAAATCTTTCCCGGTGAGTGCACTTATTATTCGTTTTGGTATATGTTCTGCTAACTTAAATAAATCGTAGAAACTTCACACGCACCTTGTTTTATTTTTTTATGCATTTCTCTGCTGCACCATACCCAACGAGATCTATAACAAAAATTCAACCCATAGACTGAATAAGGATTTTTATTTCATCACACACAATTGATTAGGAGTGCCTACTTTCTGCATTTTATTATTGTCACACCTTTTCGTGGTGAGTACAATTTTAGTACATGTTCTGCCAGTAGCTAGCCGATTTTTATGCAAAAAAAAATTGTTTTTTTTTACAAACAACATGAACTCAACTTCTGTACCTGTACCTCGGACTGTGAAGCTATTCTCTGAGTAAATTACGTAACAAAAAACATACATCCATAAAAATATCAACCATCATATGTCACCAATTCACCATTATCATTTTAAAACCCTACAAATGCAAATTATCTGATATCAGAACCAGAACCCTACAAATGCAAATTATCTGAGGTCAGAACCAAAACCCTACAAATGCAAACGATCTTATATCAGAATCAATTCAATATATTATTTTTGAATATACACTGAAAAAAAAAAAAAGATTTTAAAATGGCAAACAATAATATTAAAGTGAAAATATGCTTTGGTTGCAAAAATCCTATCCAGGACGACGGCCTCGTTGGTGGCTTTTTTTGTGGTAATTTGTTTCATAAGCTTTGTGCGAAAATTTCAGAAGACATGTATAAAGAAACTCAAAAAGAAAACACTAATTTTGTTTTTCGATGCACTGAGTGTGCAAAGTTTAAATTGCCCATGAACCAACTGTTTGCTAAGTTTAACGAACTTTTTTCAATTGTTGATGTTATCAAAAAAAAATAAATGATGTCGATGCATTTCATGTTGATGTAAAGAAATCACTTGATGTTGTTTTGCCAAAAGAAGGTGAGAAAAATGCTATTGAAACAAGAAACTCAAATGAGAAGATAGATGCTGTCGCAGATAATACCAATGTGCTACAAGACCACCATGAAAGCAATGTGATTCCTGGGTCATCTACTAATTTGGAGATCCTTATGCAAAGAAAATTGTATCTGCGATAGAAGAAACGGCAGTGGATGCTACGGCATCAACAAGTGCTTTACCAGTGTATGAAATTGGTAATTCAAACAATGATTGGGTTTCAGTACGAAAACAAACACAAAATAAAAAACAAAATAATGTGCTTGTATGTCGACAAGATGTTGTGGTAGGTCGGGATGTTATTGTGACCCATAAATGGTTCCACGTATCAAAATTTGATATATCTAGTTCGCAGGAATCTTTATCAAAATATGTTGCTAAAAAAAATTGGTGTGGATGAATCCACAGTCAGGTGCCCCCAACTTTATAAAAAAAATGCTACTGATTTACGTTATGTGAACTTCAAAGTTGGTATCCCAGCAAATTACTTTAAGTCAGCATTAATTGGACCGAATTGGCCGAAAAATACTTTAGTGAAAGAGTTTATTCCTAAAGAAAATTCAAAAAATGGCCAAATTGCCTCAATTCTGGAGCAAGATATGAACTACAGTCAAAGAGGAGGAGTAAAGGTTTAAACAAATCTGGAATGCTTATGTTTTTTCGAAACATGGGTGGATTAAGAGGAAAAATTAACACATATCCGTTCTTGTCAATTCATCCAAATTTGATGTATGCGTTTTATAAGTAATGAGGAAATTTTGAATAAATCTGATTTTTCGATGTTTCGCCGTGATCGTTATAGTGGAGGAAACTGTAGAGGTGGAGGTGTTCTTCTAGCTGCTCGGTGTCCGTTGCTTGCACATGCAGTTTTTTATAATTCATCGTCATCTTCATCATCATCATCAGGAGATAATACTGAACAAATTTGTGTTTGAATTGAAGGAACAGAATCTAAACTATTAATTTTCTTGAGTTATATTCCTCCAGATTCTGTTTATATATCTCATTTCTGTTTATATATCTCATTTAAATAATATTGAAAAAACTATATGTGATTTTGCACAAGAAAATTGTTCTGTATGTGTAATCGGTGATTTTAATCTGGGTGGAACAAAGTGGTTGCAATTTGAAAATAAGGTGTAACCAATAGTTATTTCATCAGTAAAAGAATTTGAACTGGTGGATTGTCTTTTTGCCTTGAAATTAGTTCAAGTGTGGTTTGGTAACAATTCATTGCAGAGAATGCTTGATTTATTATTTGTAAATGCTGACAATGACGTTGAAGTTTCTGAATGGTTACCCTTGTTTTCAAATTCCATTCACCATGTTTCTATTTCTGTTTTGTTAAGGAATGTTAGTTTTCAAAATTATGATTCTTTTCAAACTTTAAATAAATTTAAATATCAATATAATTCAGATAATTTAAACAATTTAAATGAAAAATTTTTGAATTTCGATTGGAATTTGCATGTTAACAATAGTTTAAAATTTAATTTTGGGTATTTCATAAGTACTTTTGTAAAGCTAATTCTCTTTTCAAAGCTAATTCTCGTCCTCCGTGGTCCAATGTTAGGCTCCGTAAATAAAAAAATGCTAAGAGTAAGGCTTTTAAAACATTTAGGATCAGTAACTGTCAAAATGACTTATCCGTGTGTACTCGTCTTCGGAAAGAATATGTATTCCTTGCTAAATTTTGTTTCAGTAACTATGTAAGTTTAACAGAGAACAAATTAAAACAAAACCCGAAAGGTTTTTGGAGATTTGTGAATTTAAATCGGAAATCTATAGGATTTCCGTCTATAATGATGTACGACGAACAATCTTCCAGTGATCCACAAACAATTGTCAACTGGTTTGCCAACAGTTTCCAAAGCATTTATAATTCATCGGATCATATTGTAGGTAGTAGTTATGACGCAGGATCTCTTTCAACAATAACTGACTACTGTAATTTTTCTTGCAATATGGAAAATGTAAAATCTGCTCTAAGTGAACTTGAGGTGTCAACATTCCCAGATGTTCATGGAATATATCCAATTGTTTTAAAACATTGTATTGATTCTCTGTCGGCACCGATTCAAATTCTTTTTAATCAGTCGCTTAAAAGTGGTTACTTTTTAGATGAGTGTAAAGTATCTTACTTAAATCCAATTTTTTAGTCAGGTGACGAAAGGGAAATCGCTAATTAGTCCGATAAGTAAACTGGCTACTTTACCTAAGCTCTTCCACAAACTTGGCCTGTTTTTCAAATCAATGTTTTAAAACATTAGAAAAGCGAAGCTAATTGGACGTGGTTTATACGGATTTTGTGAAAGCTTTTAGCAGAGTAAATCACCTAATATTAATAAAAAAAATTAAAAACTTACGATTTTGATGGTACTTTACTAAAGTGGTTTTGGTCCTATCTAATCGGTAGGAAGCATATTGTAAGGATAGGTGATCTGGAGTCTAAACCGATAAATGTACAATCAGGTGTTCCTGAGAGAATTCATTTGGGTTCACAGCTGTTCAATTTATTTTTTAATGATTTTGCATCAGTTTTATCTTCGTCTGATGGTTTGATGTTTGCTGATGACATAAAAATGTTTATAGAAATTAAAAATTATAATGTTTGTCTTGAGTTACAGTATGATTTGAAGAAATTTGAAACTTGGTGCAAGCAAAATGACCTTCTTCTAAACTTTTCAAAGTGCTCAGTAGTGACATTTTGTCGTTTATCGAGTCAAATAATATTTGACTACAGCTTAGGAGAAACAAAAATTTCAAGGGTGAGAGAAATGAAAAATCTAGGCGTAGTTTTTGACGAAAAATTGACTTTTTAGTCTAAAAAGCTAATTCGATGTTAGGATTTTTCAAAAGAAACTCGTCATATTTTTAAGATCCGTACACTTATGAAGTCGGTGTTTTGTTCAATTGTTCGACCATTGCTGGAATATTGTTCGATTATTTGGAGTCCTGATCCAAAAAAATTAAAAGAACCTGCATATGGTAAATTTGGCACAGAATTAGTTCTGTTGTGTTGTCGTATTTGATAGTCTATGGTTTGCTTTCATAAATTCAGTTCTGTGCTCAATCGTTTAGCAAAAATCCGAAAATTATAGATTGCAACATTAGATGCTCTCTCTTTAATACTTAATTCTGTAGATTTGCCATATTTTGCACAAAATGGAATCGGTACGAATTGGACATAATGATCTTATCCCCAAAATATAAAATAAATTATATAACCTTACCAAGTTAGCACAAATAATATTTGTCAAAATACTTTTGCCACTAAATAAAATCACTTTCAATCAAACAAAGCCGGCTTTCTGCACTTAACTTACCAAATGATTGAACACCGACTGATTAATCATAACATAGTCTTTGAATAACTGTACATTTTTAATCTTCAAATTTTACCCGTTTTTTTTAATTCATCGCCATCTTCATCATCATCATCAATATCATCATCATCATCATCAGGAGATAATTAATATTGAACAAATTTGTGTTTGTATTGAAGGAACAAAATGTAAACTATTAATTTCCTTGAGTTATATTCCTCCAGATTCTCCGATTTCTGTTTATATAAATTAATCTATTTTAGATCACATTTATTTAAAAGAAATATTTTTTATTTATTTATTACACTGGCAGCGATTCTGCCTACAAAGTATGAATGACAAAATTAACTTAAAAACTACACCTTAAATACCTAGTTAAGCACTCTCCTTGTCTTCACGTTCCCACACTGGTGATCTTATTGCATTTTGTTGTCGGTGCACTGGATACCTCTGGAATGCCATGAGCCGCAGCGTCAGCGTCTTGCTGCAGTTTATTGTGGGAATATATTGCTTGTATTTTTATGGTGTCAGCTTATTGAGGGAATCTATTGTTTGGATTTTTGTGGTGTTAACTCATCCGCCTTTAAAAATCGAACGCCCACTTTTGCCAAAAGTGTTAATGCTGACAATACCAACATGAATATAGTTTTTCTCTGATTTGTTCTTTCTAGGTTTTGGATGTATTTTGTATTATTGGCTTCTATTTCTTTGATCATTTCCAATGAGAGTAACTCCTCGAATCGAGGCTTAAAAGCGGATGGTTGTAATAAGGCCGTTAGGGGGTTGTGCTTTGTTACTTCTGATGCTGTGAATTTATATTGTTCGGCTTTGATGGTTGCATTGTGCAAGTGAATGATGTTTGTCCCATTCAATGGCACTTTCTTTCCGTCTATTTCGATGTTGTCATCAAATTGGTTTAATAAAATGATGCCAAGGGTTAATTCTTCTACTGCGGGAACATGCTGGTTGTTGATTTGAGTGCAGGAAGGAGGTTGGCTTGATAACAAATAACTAATGCATTTATCGTTACTTATGTCTAGGATAACATTTTGGTTACTAATAGATAGTTTATCATAGGTTTTACATCGATTGGTTAAGCCGTACATATTTTTCTTGCATTGCAATATTTCTTTGTAGTCTAATTTTATTACACTTTTTTTCTTTTTTACTGGTTTAATTAACAGTCTGTTACATGATTCTAGACTAGTAGTAGGCAAACTTAAGATATATAGCAATAATGAAGCGTTTGAGGCTATTTTTACCTCTGAAAATTCAACAGCCTCTATTTTATTGTTATAGGGCATGTTTTCTTTATTTAACATTTCTTCAATTAATTTTATTTTAAGAATTGGATTAGATATATGTATTAACTACTCCAGTGTTTGCCCATTGCATGGCATACTCTATATTGACAATTTCTGCTCTTAACATGTCTAATTTAAATTTTAAATTTAGTAAAAGGTCATTCTTTATTTCTGCTTTAGAGCTTTTAATAATTTCATTAGTAACATTACTTAACTCATTTATTTTGCCTAAAAACAAATTATTGAGAATTCTTTGTTGGTTGTTGTTCGTAAGGAAATTATTAATTTTGTCCTCTATTATTTGAAAATCGTGCCTATCAGGTGTTCCTGCGATCCATTTCCATGCCGACCCAAGAAGGTCTTTGGTCGCTTTTTTCTAAATTTTGGGACAAGACGATTGAGACGAATTTGGATTTGCTGGATTTCGTGGGATAGAAAGGGGAACATAGGATGTGGTATACTACTGAAATGTTGTATGTTTTGCTTGATTTCTTTCAAACTCTTTTGGTATAGGCCAATGTCTCTGACATGTATCAGTTTGTATGTTCTAATTTGTACCTTAGCAGTGCCAGAATTAATTGTAATAAGTTGGGCGTTTGAATAATCCAGCATCCTGACGTCCGCGATGCCAGGTGTAATGCAGAGCCTAAAAAGATTTAATTTTTTATTAAGGGCTTGTGGACTACTCTACCGGATGTTGTAAGAATAGTCGTAGACCTGTTTTGTGACACTATTTCTTTTTTAAATTTTGGGGATAGTTTATTGCCTATCCTTTTATTGGTTTTTACATAAATCACATCTCCCACAGAATAGTTTTTAAGGGGGGCCCTATTTTTATTGTTATAGTTTAGATCTGCGACCTGTTTACTTTTGATTCGTTCGGCGTTTTCCTGTCTTTCCAATTCAAGTTGTTCTGGATTGTTAAGTGTTTCTTTGCCAAAGAAAACATCTATTGGTCTTTTCCCTGTTGTGGAGTCTATGGACCTATTGTATTCAGAAATTGTCATGTCTAGCAGCTCTGCAAATGTGTTGTGGAGTTTTTTCTGTTTGATGCAACGTCGTTTCAGAGAGCGTGGAATGAAACCTTTCCACTTGCCCGTTGGCTGAGCTAGTGTAGGGAGGAACTTTCAATACTTTAATTTTGAACAGATTTTCTAACATGAAAGACACGGAGACTTTTCATTGTCTAAAACAATTATTTCAGGGACACCAAAGGCCAATACAATTTCCCTTAGTGGTTGTTGCACGTCTTCGGTTGCTCTGGATTTTAAAATTCTTGTTAATGCGTACTTTGAAAATTTGTCAATAGCTGTTAAAATTACCTTTCCATCAGTAAAATAAATATCTAAGTGCAAAATTTGACCGGGGAATTTAGGTATGGGAGTTGGTTGAATTTCAGATTTGTTGGGATGACTATCGTATTTGTTCTCTAAGCAGATAGTGCATGTTTTGGTAACTCTTGTAATTTTTCCAATTATGCCTGGAAAATAATATTTTTTCAAAATTTGGATTTTGTTCTCTCTTAAGTCTCTATGAGCGCGTTGGTGTGTATCAATTACGATGTTTTCTTGGTCTGACTCGTCTGTAACATCTTGAACTTGTAATTGCGTTAATCTAATTTTAAAGTTATTGAAATGGGAGGCAAATACAATTTGTACCATACCCATTATATGCTCCGCCGTTTTTATGGCGTTTATCACCGAAGGATTCAGGACCTTTTTAAGAATCTGTTTAAGATTCTCTTGGTTGAATTCGGGCTCTACTATTGTGTGTATGAAAGGTGGGGAAAATTACTTGGAAGGTTGTAGAAGAAGTGTCGCCTATTTGTAGGATAATTTGGTTCTTAAACACGTTTATTGGAACCTCTACGCGATGAACTATCATCTCTGTGTTCTGTATCTGTAAGAGAGTTTACAAGCGAATTTATTTGTGGAGGGCGTGACAATGCGGCTGCCACAATGTTCGTTCTGCCTGGTTTGTAATGCAATTCGTAACTATATTCTTCAAGAATTTCCTTCCACCGCTTCATCTTACTATTATTATTTTTGTTGCTGAGAGCGTACCCATATAATTGCTAACATCTCCTTTTCATTGGCTGCATAACCTTCTTCGGTGGAGCCAAGTGTTCGAGATATGAATGTTATTGGCCTGTCTTCCTGAGACAGGACCGCACCAAGTGCTAAATTGGAAGCGTCCGTAGTCAATTCAAAAGGTATGCTAAAATTTGGATATGACAGCACAAGGTCTTCAGAAATAAGGACATTTTTTATTTTTTCAAAAGCATCAATAGCCGTGGGTCGAGAAAAATTTGTTTCTTAGCGGGTTGTGTCTCGGACATGCGTCCTTCCTCACCTCTTAAAAGGGCAGTTTGGGCCTTCGCAAGCTTGGCATAATCCTTGACAAAGCGGCGATAGTAGCCTGACAGCCCAAGAAATGAGCGTAAATCCTTTAGGGTTTGTGGTACTGGAATTTTTTTTATTGCTATAACCTTTGCATTGTTAGTCTTAATACCATCGGGTGAGACAATAAATCCCAGAAATTCTACTTCCTTTTTATAAAAATGACATTTATCCAACTGTCTGCTATATGCTGGGCATGGTCACTTTCGGTTTTGCTAAATATAACTATATCGTCGATATAGACATAGCAGGTTTTACCTATGTGCTCTCGCAGGATGTCATCGAGTGCCCGTTGAAAGATTGACGGTGCATTTTTTAATCCGAATGGGATTCTTGTGAATTCGAATTTTCCGTTGTTTATAGAAAAAGCTGTTTTTTCAACGTCAGATTCCTTCAAGGGAATCTGGTGAAAACCACTTTTGAGATCTAGAACGCTAAAAAATTTCTTTTTACCTAGTTGTGAAAGGACTTCGTTGATGTTTGGAATGGGATAGCGGTCGGCTATAGTTACGCTGTTTAGCTTTCTATAGTCAATTACCATTCGGTATTGCTTTTTCCCTGTTGAATCTGGTTTTTTCGATACGATCCATACCGGGGAGTTGAACGGAGACCTGGAGGGTCTGATTATGCCATCTTCTAGAAGTTTCTGAATCTGTTCTTAAACTTCATATTTAAGCGACATAGGGAAGGAATAATGTTTGCTATAAAAAGAGAATCTATTGATGCTCGGATTTTGAAGGTTAATTTTTCGTTGGGTTCACAAAATAAATTTGTAAAGTTACAAACGGCTGAATTTAGTTTCTGTCATGTGGTCTGTTTTGAGCCTGGGGAATTCAACTGTTTAATTTTAATTTTAACAGAATCTAATATTGACATGGTGTTATTTTTTGTGTCTATAATGGCAGATAGTTGTTTAAGACTGTCATTACCGATGATTCCATGGAAGGTGCGTAAAGTAGGTAAAAGGAAAAACTTAAGTTTAATATTTTCAACATTAAAAAGATTAATATTTGTATGCTGAGTTATCTGGACGTCTCCAGCTATTGATTTGGCAAAAAATGGGTTTTCATTCTGTAAGGGTTTTTACTACAATTGAAGGTTGTATGTAATTCTTTGAAGAGCCTGTATCAATCAGAAATTTGTACATGTCGCCACTCTTCGACTTGCACTCAAAATAAGGCAAGGAAGAGTCCCTTAGCCTAAAAAATTAATATCAGTGTGTTCTAGTTCTCCGACTTCTTATTCGTTAGTATTTAGATTTGCATCTATGTTTTCAAGATAATTATCGAAACTTTGATCTTCTTGCTCGTTACTCAAGCTTAAGTTTTGATAATATAGGCTAAGTTCGTCATCGGATGGTTCAATATGGAAATTAGGCTGGTACCTTGCTATTCGAAGGTTTTGGGAATTTTGAGGTAGAGGTGCGCTTGATCTCCGCAGGGCATTATTATAGTTTTGCATATTTTGGTAGTGGATTTCCTTAGCATGGGCACTGCGCCCTTGCGTCAAAGGTTCTGGTTTGATGGGCTGACCTTGCGGTCTATTATTTTTATTAGGATTTATGAAATTCTTTGTGGATAATTGTTTTGGTTGCGGTTAGGAAATAATTGTGGTGGTGAACGAGAGGGTTGGAGTTGAATAGGTGGGTTGGGATATGTACGATAGGTTGCAAACGTAGGGAATGGTCTAGATGGACCTACATTTATGTTTCGTGGAGGAAACGAGTTTTGTGGAAGTGTCGCTTGAGGACCGAATTTTTTTCTTATTGCTCCTTGAGTGCTTTGAATGTAATGAGATCTAAAATGTTGATTCTCGTATTTTTGACAAAAGTGAAGGGCTGTTGGGAGATCCGCGGGCTCTTTCATGCCCAGAAGATCGGACAAGTTCCTTTTTAGCCCCCTGATAAAGGTATCTAACGCTTTATCACGGTAAGTTCGGGTTAATAACTTCATTGACTCTTGGCTTATTTTCATGCAGGCAATGTTGTTTGTTATTAGTGGACAGCACTGGTTCTATCGTGCTTGTTGTGTATTTTGATTGCTCTGTAAACTTAAATCTTTTTTTTGTTTATAATATTGCATATTAAATTATTTTTTTGACATATTTCACTTCTTTAAGTGATATATAATATATTTTAAATATTTTTGTTCATTAATTTAATAGTTTTGTTTCATTTATTTAATTAAATAAATTCAGTGCACGTCGCTTGTATAAACATTTTAATTGTGTAATCTACGAGTGATAAAAAAAAGCTTTTTAATTAGTTCTGTGTGTTAGTGTCTTTGTTTAACAAACCTTAAGTTTCCCATTACTTTGAGCGTTTTTGATGTTTTCTCAGAAATTGTATAGTTTAAATCGATATACCTAGTATAAGGTATCAGGAGGTACAATTGGTTGCTACTTGGCATTTAGATCTTTGTTAGCTCTGGTTCGTTTCCCAGCAATTTCAAATCTTTATTTTTTTATTTCTTTCATTATTCATTTTTTTTTCTTATTTTTTTTTTCCTTTATTCTTTCTTCGTATATATTTTATTTCGAATCAATTTTTTCATAATGGTTTGCTCTGCAAAAGCCTGTCCTGCTGTGATGCTCGGATTTTGAAGGTTAATTTTTCGTTGGGTTCACAAAATAAATTTGTAAAGTTACAAACGGCTGAATTTAGTTTCTGTCATGTGGTCTGTTTTGAGCCTGGGGAATTCAACTGTTTAATTTTAATTTTAACAGAATCTAATATTGACATGGTGTTATTTTTTGTGTCTATAATGGCAGATAGTTGTTTAAGACTGTCATTACCGATGATTCCATGGAAGGTGCGTAAAGTAGGTAAAAGGAAAAACTTAAGTTTAATATTTTCAACATTAAAAAGATTAATATTTGTATGCTGAGTTATCTGGACGTCTCCAGCTATTGATTTGGCAAAAAATGGGTTTTCATTCTGTAAGGGTTTTTACTACAATTGAAGGTTGTATGTAATTCTTTGAAGAGCCTGTATCAATCAGAAATTTGTACATGTCGCCACTCTTCGACTTGCACTCAAAATAAGGCAAGGAAGAGTCCCTTAGCCTAAAAAATTAATATCAGTGTGTTCTAGTTCTCCGACTTCTTATTCGTTAGTATTTAGATTTGCATCTATGTTTTCAAGATAATTATCGAAACTTTGATCTTCTTGCTCGTTACTCAAGCTTAAGTTTTGATAATATAGGCTAAGTTCGTCATCGGATGGTTCAATATGGAAATTAGGCTGGTACCTTGCTATTCGAAGGTTTTGGGAATTTTGAGGTAGAGGTGCGCTTGATCTCCGCAGGGCATTATTATAGTTTTGCATATTTTGGTAGTGGATTTCCTTAGCATGGGCACTGCGCCCTTGCGTCAAAGGTTCTGGTTTGATGGGCTGACCTTGCGGTCTATTATTTTTATTAGGATTTATGAAATTCTTTGTGGATAATTGTTTTGGTTGCGGTTAGGAAATAATTGTGGTGGTGAACGAGAGGGTTGGAGTTGAATAGGTGGGTTGGGATATGTACGATAGGTTGCAAACGTAGGGAATGGTCTAGATGGACCTACATTTATGTTTCGTGGAGGAAACGAGTTTTGTGGAAGTGTCGCTTGAGGACCGAATTTTTTTCTTATTGCTCCTTGAGTGCTTTGAATGTAATGAGATCTAAAATGTTGATTCTCGTATTTTTGACAAAAGTGAAGGGCTGTTGGGAGATCCGCGGGCTCTTTCATGCCCAGAAGATCGGACAAGTTCCTTTTTAGCCCCCTGATAAAGGTATCTAACGCTTTATCACGGTAAGTTCGGGTTAATAACTTCATTGACTCTTGGCTTATTTTCATGCAGGCAATGTTGTTTGTTATTAGTGGACAGCACTGGTTCTATCGTGCTTGTTGTGTATTTTGATTGCTCTGTAAACTTAAATCTTTTTTTTGTTTATAATATTGCATATTAAATTATTTTTTTGACATATTTCACTTCTTTAAGTGATATATAATATATTTTAAATATTTTTGTTCATTAATTTAATAGTTTTGTTTCATTTATTTAATTAAATAAATTCAGTGCACGTCGCTTGTATAAACATTTTAATTGTGTAATCTACGAGTGATAAAAAAAAGCTTTTTAATTAGTTCTGTGTGTTAGTGTCTTTGTTTAACAAACCTTAAGTTTCCCATTACTTTGAGCGTTTTTGATGTTTTCTCAGAAATTGTATAGTTTAAATCGATATACCTAGTATAAGGTATCAGGAGGTACAATTGGTTGCTACTTGGCATTTAGATCTTTGTTAGCTCTGGTTCGTTTCCCAGCAATTTCAAATCTTTATTTTTTTATTTCTTTCATTATTCATTTTTTTTTCTTATTTTTTTTTTCCTTTATTCTTTCTTCGTATATATTTTATTTCGAATCAATTTTTTCATAATGGTTTGCTCTGCAAAAGCCTGTCCTGATGATTCTAGTAATAGCCGTCTCTCTACCTGTTTTGGACCTTGTGGTAATCTTTACCATGCTAAATGCGTTGGTTCTACCAATGGATTTCTTGATAAAGTAATAAATTCTGATATTGCCTTTTGGTATTGTACCGACTGCCGTAAGATTTCACTTTCTCAGCTCTCCTTCAAAATGAATTCTTTTAAAGAAAACATTTTAAAGCTCTCTAAAGGATTCAATGACTTGTTGACAAACTTTAACACTGCAGTGTCAAATGTAACTACATTTTCGCCTTGCAACGATATGATCAATGTCGAAACATCAACTGATGACTTGATACAACAACCTGTTTCTATTTCCGTTCCATCAGCTGAATCAGATTTATCAACCAGAACTTCTTCTTCAGCACTATCTGATCGCGACTCTGTTGCAAAAAGAGGAAATAAAAGGATACGAGAAAACTCAACAGTGGTTAAGAATTCAAGTCCCCCTCCAAAACGAACCAATTTTAGGAGCAACTCTAATAGTCTTATTGATTCAGGCGCATCTAGTTCGTCTCATGTCAGTCCGACTTTAACGATTGCTGTTAATACAGTGGCTTACAATTATTGTGAAACTATATCAAATCATATTGTAATAACAGAACCTTGTCCTCGTCCTATTGAGGCTGTCCCTAAGCCTAAATCAATTTTTATTTCTCGCCTTAGTCCAGATATAAGTGTTCATGATCTTGTTTCCCATTTGGTCTCTAACAAATGCATTCCGAACAATGCATCAGTTAAATGTACCAAAATTAGTAAGGTAAATAGTTTTGTCTCATCCTTCAAAATTGTTGCTCACCCGGCATTTTTCGAATCTATCATTAATACTAAAAATTGGCCTTCTGAAGCGCTTATAAAAGAGTTTACTACCGTGAGAAGTAAAAGAAGTAAGTGCGTTATTCCCAAGAAATCTTCGCCAAAAAAATAAAAAGGATTACCCTCTTTTATCAAAACGTCAGAGGGCTTCGCAGCAAAACTGCAAATATCTATACTAACTCTCAAGCTTTTTCACATGACATCTTTGTTTTGACGGAAACTTGGCTGAATTCAAGCTATTTAGACACAGAACTTTTTAATCAAGAGTTCTTAGTTTTTAGAAAAGATCGTCATGTTGATAAACCAAAAGAATTATACGGTGGTGTGTTGATTGCTGTTCGTAATAATTTTGTATCTACGCGTATTTCTTTCCCCTTCGATCTTTCTATTGACTTGGTTTGCATCAAATTAAACATAGAGTCGAAGTATGTATATATTATAAGTGTATATATTCCTCCAAGAAGTTCAAGTTTGTTGTATAATGAACTTGTTTTGGCCTTAGACTTTATCATTGACTTGTCTTGCTCCAACAGCAATATTCTACTTCTCGGGGATTTCAATTTACCCCATATAGAATGGGTTCCTTCGGATGAGGGATCATTTCAAGAAGCCTCATTAACATCTTCACAAACAGAGCTTCTCTCTCTAGATGGTATTAATTCTACTGACTTACAGCAAGTTAACTGTATTAAAAATTCTAAGAATCGAGTACTCGATTTGATATTTTCTTCTGACGCTATTAGTACTGTTGTTCAGGAATCTAGTTCTGGAATTACTAATATAGACAATTACCATCCACCCTTGGATATATTTTTTGATTTGAGCAACCATCCTCTCGAAAATTGTAATTCTCAAGATTGTTCATTTGTTTTTGACTTTCGAAAGTCAAATTTTCAGTTGCTTTCCGATGTTATAAGTAGATCGAATATTAGAAATATATACGATTCTACAAATATTGACGATGCAGTAACTGAGTTCTATAATATAATCAGTAGCTGTATAAATAATTGTGTACCTACAAAAATATCTAAAAACACTAATTTTTGTCACCCTTGGAACACACAAGAGCTAAAATCTCTTCGAAACAAGAGAAATAAAGTATGGAAAGCTTATATAAAAACCCTCTCTCCAACAATTTTCGAACAATATATTGCCTTATTTGAAGAATTTAAAATTCTTTCAAAATTGTTGTACACCAATTACGTTAACGAAATGGGGGCTTCTTTAAAACAGGACCCTAAAAGTTTTTGGCATTTTGAAAAAAAATTCGGATGGCTTCCCAGCAAGTTTTTTATATGAGAACACTTTTTTATATGAGAACACGCGTTTGTAAATAATTTTCGGATTTCAATTTACCCCATATAGAATGGGTTCCTTCGGATGAGGGATCATTTCAAGAAGCCTCATTAACATCTTCACAAACAGAGCTTCTCTCTCTAGATGGTATTAATTCTACTGACTTGCAGCAAGTTAACTGTATTAAAAATTCTAAGAATCGAGTACTCGATTTGATATTTTCTTCTGACGCTATTAGTACTGTTGTTCAGGAATCTAGTTCTGGAATTACTAATATAGACAATTACCATCCACCCTTGGATATATTTTTTGATTTGAGCAACCATCCTCTCGAAAATTGTAATTCTCAAGATTGTTCATTTGTTTTTGACCTTCGAAAGTCAAATTTTCAGTTGCTTTCCGATGTTATAAGTAGATCGAATATTAGAAATATATACGATTCTACAAATATTGACGATGCAGTAACTGAGTTCTATAATATAATCAGTAGCTGTATAAATAATTGTGTACCTACAAAAATATCTAAAAACACTAATTTTTGTCACCCTTGGAACACACAAGAGCTAAAATCTCTTCGAAACAAGAGAAATAAAGTATGGAAAGCTTATATAAAAACCCTCTCTCCAACAATTTTCGAACAATATATTGCCTTATTTGAAGAATTTAAAATTCTTTCAAAATTGTTGTACACCAATTACGTTAACGAAATGGGGGCTTCTTTAAAACAGGACCCTAAAAGTTTTTGGCATTTTGAAAAAAAATTCGGATGGCTTCCCAGCAAGTTTTTTATATGAGAACACTTTTTTATATGAGAACACGCGTTTGTAAATAATTTTCGTAACTCATTTGTTGATACTCATAGAAGTGTCGATATAGATTTTTTTAAAGACGTGAACAGCTACACGCAAGTTAATTTTAACAATATTCCTCTGAAACAAGATAGAGTTTTGCATTTTTTGTCATCCTTAAATGACGATTACTCTTATGGCCCTGACGGTTTAACCCCAATTGTTCTGAAAAAATGTAGTGATGTATTAGTGCAACCCTTGCAATTTTTGTTTGAGCTTTCTCTAAAAGCTGGAAAATTTCCGTTCTTCTGGAAGAAATCATTTCTCACTCCTGTTTTTAAAAAGGGTGATAAATTTGACATTAATAACTATAGACCCATTTCTAAATTGTCATGTGTTCCGAAGCTTTTTGAACAGGTTGTATGTGAAAGCCTTTCATTTTTTGGTAAAAACATTATTGTAAACAGCAACATGGCTTTGTGCAGAAAAGGTCTACTGTTACAAACCTTCTTACCTTCTTGCATAATTGTTCAAATGTATTAGAAAAAGGTAATGAAGTTGATTGCATATACGTAGATTTTTCTAAAGCATTTGACCAACTCAGCCATGACATTATTGTTTTTAAACTCCAAGCGTACGGTTTCCCTACTCTTTTTATTTCGTGGATCAAATCGTACCTTGAAAATAGATCTTACCAGGTCAAATTTAGAAACTCCCTTTCAAATACTTTCTTTGCCCATTCAGGCGTACCCCAGGGAAGTCATTTGATCCCATTCTTATTCATTCTTGCTATAAATGACGTTTCATCTTGTATACGCTTAGTGAGATTCTCATATTTGCAGATGATATGAAAATTTTTAAAACAATCAAATCTCCTAATGACCACAGTCTTCCGCAGGCTGATGTCAATAGTTTCAGTGTATGATGTTATAAAAACGGGTTAACTCTTAAGCCTAAAAAATGCCAAACAATGACCTTCTCAAAGAAAAGATCCTCAAGTTTCTTTGAATATTGTATATCTCAAAATAAAATCTGTCGCGTGGTTAGTTTCAAAGACTTAGGTGTAAATTTTAGTGCTAATCTAGACTTTTCTGAACATATTAATTTTATTGTAAATAAAGCGAACTCTATGCTTGGATTCATAAAACGGTGGGCAAAAGAATTTAACGATCCGTACGTCACTCTCTCATTGTACAACTGCAACGTTAGGCCTCATCTTGAATATGCCTCACAAGTATGGACTCCTTTTTATGAAATCCATAAGAACCGTATTGAATCAGTGCAGCATAAGTTTATTCGCTTTGCTTTTAAAGGCCTTCCTTGGGCCGATCCTTATAATCTGCCACCTTATGAACATCGGATACAGCTTTTGCAGATTCAATCTTTACACCAACGAAGGGTAAATAACGATTTAATTTTTCTTCATCAACTTATCAGCGGACAAATTGATGCTTCGGACCTGTTAGCTTCTATTGGCTTAAACTACCACGGAGGGTCTTACCACCTACGAAGATCTGAACTTTTGAATATTGAACTCCACAGAACTAATTATGGCATGCATGAGCCTCTCACACGGATGAGTAAGTTTTATAACTTGAATGAGAGCATTATAGACTTTAATTTAAATAAAAATAATTTAAAAACTCTCTTTAGAACCAGTGCTCCACGATCATAATTGTTTCTGTGTTGTATTGTAATAATGTATTTATGTTGTATTTATGTGCATGTGTTTTTGTTTTTGTACCATTGTGCTTACTAACAACTAACACCTGCACTAAGTGATGAGCCAGTGGGACACATTATATGTGTTGGCAAATCTTTCTTTCACATGTTGATGCTTGCTTTAAGATCCATTTGAAAATTGATCTGATAGTGTAATGTTAATGGCGAGGTGACGGCGTTTTAGAACTGTTGCATGGATTGGTTACCTTGAATCAACCCCGACATCTGATATTCTAAGGTTGTGATGTCTCTTTTATCCGCATAGTGGGTTGTTAGACAATCTACAATACTATCCCAGCTGAAAGGAGTATTTTTGGCTTCTAAGGCAGCATCCGCCTGGCCTATGATTTTATTACGAATTACGTTCAGTATTCCATAATACTTTGTAGTTTCTTTGATAGGTTCGTAAAGTTTAATGACACATTCAACACTCTTTTTCCAAGAGGAGAACTCAGAGGCTTCTCCTGAAAAAGTCCGAAGGCATCTTACGATGTCTGGCATTTTTTCCAGCGCATCCATAGAATTTCGACATTGATTTATCTGATCCACTCCGGAGAGGAAGGGATTCAGTTGTTGCTCAAGTACTCGACCCACGATCGATGCTACGAGGGCATCTAGTTCGGGAGTTGACCTAACCTTTTGAGCTGAGAGATAAATATTTGAGGAAAACATAAAATTGTGGTTTAGACCACTAGCCGTGGAAGTCTGAGCGTTATTATGAATTAAAGATATGGAATCGAATGGGGCTGTGGAAATGGGAGTTGTTATTTGAGAAGTAATAGGATTTGGAATTGCATTTGCGTTTAAAGCTGTGGGAATTTGACCTCGGTTTTGACCTTGGTTTAGGTCTTGGTCATCGCCGGCCCCTGTTCTCGTAAGAACCATAATGATTTATTTATTTTAGAAATTAAAACGGTAATAATTTTAGCAAAAAAAATTCTATTAACAGTTAACACTTGAGGATTTGTTTTTTTCTATTCGCTTTTCGTTTTTTTTTTTTTTTCTCAATAATCACTTTCGCATTATAAGTTTTTAAAAATTAAAATTTAGTTTGAAAATAATATCTATACTTAATGACTATATCTTACTATCTTACATTAGGCATTGCTCCTTTTTATCCTTAGGTTTAGATTACTCGGGATCCCTCGCTGACTCCTTGCATATATGTATTCCTTGCTAAATTTTGTTTCAGTAACTATGTTACTTTAACAGAGAACAAATTAAAACAAAACCCGAAAGGTTTTTGTAGATTTGTGAATTCAAAACGAAAATCTATAGAATTCCAGTCTATAATGATGTACGACGAACAATCTTCCAGTTACATTTTGTGTTTTATGTCTCCAAATGTGAATTTATAGGTATTATAATAAATTAAATTAATACAAATTTTATTTTAATTTCTTAAATTTATATTTTAATTTTTTATTTTTCAATAATTTTCACAATTTTAAATTTGTAGTTTAAATTTTTATTTTAAATTTATATTGCGACGTGCTTTGGAGTGTACCATCTCCATCATCGGGCAAATTACTCAATTTGACATTGCTGTTAATTGTCTAAGCCAGTGATGTTGTAGAATTATTATTTGTTGTTGAATAGATTAAATGTGTGGTGTTATATCTGTCTTCTTCCTTCTGTTTTGATTTTTATTGCTGTGTCGTATAGTTGTTTTTTTTTTTTAAATTTAATTTGTCGTTCTCCTTTGGTGAACCTCAGAAGTTTGTTTCAATTCTGAACAACATCAGATTTCTCAGCAAAAATTTTCTTGATGGCGATCCCATGACTATTCGTTGCGTCCTTTATGAAAATTAATGATTAATATTTCCTTTCGACTAACCTCTGCTTCTAAGTTTAGTAGAAGGCACTCTTTGGGGCCAAGTAGGACAACACTCTTTTGCTGCCAATCCTTTAAAGAAATCATCATCGACAAACTCTGTTACAAGAAACACCCATCGTAAGGTCATTTTTTTTTCAATTAAAAAGAAGCTAAAAAAAAATATTTACAATTTTTTTTACGAAAAATTAAATTATTTCACCACCAACCTGCGTATTAGCTTACAAAATTTTAGTTCTGTTTCTTCTGCTTTTTTTATTAAAGAATTTCTTTTTCAAAGTTCCATAGAAAATTTTTATAAAAGATCGAACTCCTGAATACCAATTATAAAAGATCTTTTATGGTAACAATCTTTTACCATTCATAAAAGAAAATTCATAACAGAATAACAGATTTCGCCGAATATGCTTAAATAGAAGATACAAAAAAGACAACTCTTCCCGCCCGCATATTGAAGCGATTGGCGGGAGGAGGTAAAGAAGTGGCCATTTGTTGGGGGGTGTTTACTCATCGAGTTAAGGGATAAATTTGGGGTCTTATTAAAGGTAATAACATTAACTTTTAGAGTTTTGAACTCTTCCTCGTCAAAGCTTGGCAGTTTTTTCAATCAGCCTGATTTTGTGTTTTTAGTGTTTTTCGTTAAAAATCCTTTTTCGCTTTAAGGAATTAAGACAAAAATGTATAATCGAATGAAAGGTAAGGTTAATCAAAAAATAAATTAAATCGGAGGGGGTCTATCTCCCCCCGATTGGGTACTTCCTTTTGTTCTCTTTGTTTTTGCTAAACCCGTTTTTTGTGTTATCTTTTTTATCTTATCTGAAGATTATACAACGAAATTAATAATACAAATACAAATACTTAAGAAATATAATATTCGCTTATAAACTTACGAATACTTTACAAATTAATATACATATACGGCGCTTAGGTTATCAGCCTGATAGTTTTCTTAAACCAACCAGATTTATGTCTTAAATTGCCATCGATCGTTACAAAAAAAATTATATGTATTACTAATTGATGAGGCATATTAAAAAATAGAAATTCAAATCGTTCAATAACATTATATAAACGTATCTATAGGTTTCACGATGGATTGCAAAATTACGAGATCGAAAATGCTGACACTGGTTCATGTTTATCAACATAGGTAGGTAAATTGGCGGTTCTGCTAAAAAACCTGTTTTAAAAAGAACCCAATTAGCGCTAAAATGATGCGCCACCGTTTTTATACCACAACTCGTTTGACCTAATTATTTTTTAATTTAGAGGTAATATTTATTCCGTACTCTGAAATGCTTAGAGGACCGGGTTTTGGTCTGTGCTCTCAGTTTCACGGAAAATGCTGGGTGGTTCCATTGTGGCTGAAGTCCAGCCAAATAACCTTATTTTTGACCTGAATCCAATAAAATTCAACAACAAAAAAGGTCACTCAATTCCACTGGATAACTTATACTAGAACTCTATGGGGCTTGGCCCGTTCAAAGGCAAGGCATACCTACTAATTGTCCAGTCAAATTGTCGTCTGATTGTTTGGGGTAGTATGCGTCAAATACGTCTTTTCTAATTTTTGCTTGTTTATGATGTTGACCTAATTAATAATTCAAGTTTGTGGCTTTGAGCGCAAAACGCAACTTTGTCAAAAATAGAAAAAAACTGCTAAAATTTAGCATTTCTTTCAGATTTTAGCGATTTTAATCCTAAGGCTGAGGTTCAGGTTATAGCGAAAGCAAGTGAATGAATTCGCAAAGTACCTTACGCATTTCCTATCTTGCGGTTCCAGTGAACAAAACTTACTCGCGCGAACTTAGCGATATTTAGGGAGTGAAATGTTTGATATTTTAATCGCTTACATTCACAGTCTAAAAGACTAGTTTTTGACAGTTTCTTTTCAGCTCGTTTTTAAAGTTTACTAAATTTAGTACAATATGAGACATTAAATCTGACTAAATTGGCTACAATATGAGACTATAATTGTCTCTGTAGAGTGTAGACCCAATATTTACCGATATAAATAATGCCAGAAGGCGCGACCTGGCCAGGGCTGAGGAGTATAGCAAAGAAAATGTTCAATGGTTTCTTTCTCTTTAGGATTCTTAAAGCTACGGCAGTAGCTATTGAAGGGTATGCGAAGTTTAGCCGCGCACTGGTCAGTATACTGATACCGCGCACTGGTCAGTATACTGATTGCAACGTTCCTAGCCGTGTCTAATCTGTTTCGCTTTATTAAATCATTTGATCTGAATTTGTCATAGGTTGGCCATATCTTCCTAGATGTTCAGTTTGTCAGACCTTGCCGACTTTTTATTGATTGTGAAAGGAAATGGTAATATCAACATACTAATTAGTACAATTAAAAAAAATACTTAGGAAAAAAAGGCTAACAAAGTTAGTAAAAAGTACCTATTGAAAAAAATCAAAAAAAAATTAGATTAGGTAGAATCTACTTATTTGAATGAATGAGAATCTTGGATGCAGTTTGCCCAAGCGATAATACTGAATTTGCAGTTTGGTAATTCTTAATAATAAACATTTGCATTCATCAAATAGTAAGATATATAATTTTTTTTGTAACGATCGATGGTAATTAGCTAAAGGCATAAATCTGGTTGGTTTAAGAAAACTATCAGGCTGATAACCTAAGCGATGTATATGTATATTAATTTGTAAATTATTCGTAAATTTATATGCGAATATTATATTTCTAAAGTATTTGTATTTGAATTATTGATTTAGTTTTATAATCTTCAGATAAGATAAAAAAGATAACACAAAAAACGGGTTTAGGAAAAAAAAGAGAACAAAAGGAGGTACCTTTCATTTATTTTTGATATCTCTAAAACTAAGAAACAATTTAGCACCAATTTTTTTGAATTTCAATAAAAATTATTATGAGCGTTGAATTTTGTTCAAATATTTCACTAAACAATTTTGGAAAAAAAATAAAAAAAAAATATTTTTTTTTTTTTTAAGTTTTGAATTTGAATTTTTTTTTCTCGAAAACTCTTTGCTGAAACAACTTGATTCAAACTTAAAAACAATCATGGGGTCTTAGCTTAAAAAAAAAATAAATAAAATTATCCTATGTGCTTTAGTTGATTTTTAATATTTTTTTTCGATGTTTAAGACGTCACTCACGTCAAATCCCCCGCGTATGCGGCAGCTGAAGACCGGTTTTGTTGTCAGCAAGGTCACAGCTATAAAATATATAAAATGTCGCTGCCTCCCGGACTATAAGTATGACTTGCACGTTTAAAGTGTAAAAACATTTTGTTATCTGAACAAAAACCAAACAATTTTTGTTATTGGAAGTATCTTTCTTTGGCTTTTTATGGTCACTGTAAGTTGCAATAAAACAACGTTACATTAGGTTTTCCCGACTTTTCGGCAAGGGTTGTTGCCTTCTTCAGGGGTTCTTTATTGAAACAGAAATAAAATAACAATTGTGTAATTAGTACATATATGTGTACAAATTTAAATAAAGTTTTTTTTGAGGTGACTTACATTTAAAGAAAATAAAACAAATATGTAGGTTCAATGTAAAATAAAAAAATAAATTATTGTAAAAATACGAAAAGTTGAATTGATTTTAAATTTGATTTGACAGGCAGTAGGAATTGACATTAGCACTTTTCTCGAAAACTATTGATTTGGCTAAAATGAGGAAGTGAAAATAGTTTCAATGGGCGCAAGTGATTATAACTAACAATAGATTATAAATGATCAGTGCGCAGTGGCGTAACTACGGGGGGAGGAGCAAAGGGGCAGTTGCCCCTCACCCCCGAACAATCAAAAATACATACATTTTTCTAAATTGCTCCATACATTTTCAAAATTGCTCCATACTGTGGATTTTTACCTGCTCAATAGGGCAGGTAAAAATTTTAAAGTTCGGTTGGACCACTACCTCGTTGTAGCCAAGTAAATGCTATACGGATATCCAGAACAAGGCCAAAACTTTGAAATACTATAAGGGAATCCGATGTCGGCCGGCTACAATCGCAAGAGTCCTTTTCTGATCGAATCACTCACTACCTCTTAACTAGTCATTTTGCACCATTTTCAAGCTTCGAAAAACATTGCGACGAAGGTAAAAGTTACACTGATATGAACCTAATATTTGTGTGGCATTAGGCCAGGAAAGTCCAGCATGGACCAAATATTCTGCAGATCTTGACAAAAACCCAGGAATTTCAAATCGATATGCACCAACTTTCCATTGACGTATAATAGCATCAATAAAGACTAATAAAGAGTAATGTCTAGTTTTGGCATCCCTACCAAAGTTTTCATTTGTGCAGGTTGACGATGGAGAATTAACGCTGCTCCATCAAAGTCGGTAAAGACTTCACCGATACCTTTGATGTCAAAAAAGGATTTAGACAAGGCGATGCGCTGTCATGCGACTTCTTTATCATCATCCATAAAATAGTGCAAAGCAATCACGTCTAAACCGGAGGCACAATCTTTCAAAAGCCCGTCGAAGGCAATCGAAGAGCAAGGACATCTCTCGAGCCTCTAAATCTAAAGTATACCTTTATAAGACACTTGAATTCCCAGTCCTTATTTATGGTGCAGAAAAAGAGCTTTATGCTGCTTTGAAAAAACGAATTTCCTTGGTTTTTTTTCTATCTGCATAAATGGGGAATGGAGAAGAGGATATAACAACGAACTGTATTATAACTATGTCACAAAAGTGAAAACGACTTAAGGTGTCTGGGTCACATAGAACAAACGGACACCAATGCTCTGGTCCGAAAGATCTTTGAATCCAACCCCGTGAGATGACGCAGTATAGCAGGACAGCGTAGTAGGTAGCGCACGCAAGTGGAAGAGGATCTCAACTAGGGAATCCAATCCCGGAAGCTTTTTAAAATCCCGTGATTCCAGGATTTTGTTTTATAATTGATTTTATAATTGCTATCCCGGGGTTCCGGGATAATCCCGGGATATAAAGAAAATATTTGAATACCAGTAGACCATTTAATTTTTGTTGTTTCAAAGAAAAATATTTTTCTTAATAGTTATACAGGGTGAGTCATGAGCAATGCGACAAAATGCTAGGGCGTGTAGGTTGCGTTGAGACAAGAAAAAAATCGTAAAGGAAGGGGGGTCTATTCCCCTCCGTTTAGCCGGGAGGGGCAATTTTCGAAAAAACTGACTTAAAATGGGAAAAAAATTATTTAAAATCAACGGCTTCATTCACAATGCTGTGCGATACGTTTTTGAAAAGCCAATAACTTTTTCTTTCATTTTAAATAAATCTATTCTAAGAAATAGTTTTTGAAATATTAATTTTCAAAGTCAAAATTTTGAAAAAAAAAATTGAAAAAAAAATTTCAAATTCATTTTTTTCAAAATTTTACGTAATTAAGTGCTAATTTTAATTTCAAAATTCAATGCTGTTATTAATTTTAAGTCTAAATAAGAAAACCGGATGCAAAAATTTTATGTCGTTCTTAAGAAATTAAAAAAAAACCAAAACCACCTTTTTCTAAGAAAAACATTTATTTTTATTGTAACGAAGCAATTTAAGAAGCATTAATCTTAGTTTTTTTAGTTTTTTTTATTCCTTTTATTTTTACTATGTTTTTTATTGGAAGTACTTATAAAAAATTCTCGATATGATCTCCATTGTTTAGAAGGCATAGATTATATCTCCTTGTAATGGCTTCACATAAGTTTATGCTTGACAAATTTTCCTGCAATTTGATTCCAGCGACTTCAATTCGTTCCTTCAGTTGTTCCAATGATACTATTTCCACTTCGTAAACATAATTCTTCATAAATCCCCATGCATAGAAATCTAGGGGTGTTAAATCTGGTGACCAAGGTGGCCATTCTGTGGGGCCCCTTCATCCGATCCAACGGTCACTAAAATGATCATCCAGCCAGTTTCTCACCTGTAAGCTGTAGTGTGCTGGAGCACCATCTTGTTGGTAGATTAAAGTATCTGCTATAACCAATGGAACGCTGTCTAATAAATCGGGTAAAAGGTCTCGTAGGAATTGCAGGTATGATTCTCCATTAATAATGGAATTCAAAAACCGGGGCCCGATCACAGTGTGTCCAACAATACCAAGCCAAACATTACAACTAAAGCGGTGTTGTGATTTGTTTTGTTTTTTTTTGTGTGGATTGGCGCTACTCCAATAATGTAAATTGTGGAAGTTAGTAACCCCATCCCTAGTAAACTGTGCTTCATCCGTCCAGAATATTCTTCTAAAATAGTTTTGTTCGGTTTCATTTCTAAGTAGTAATGTTCTACAAAATTCGGTTCTCAATAACTTGTCGTTTGAGGTGAGTTCCTGAACAGGCGTAAAGTGGTACGGGTGTAAATTTTCCGCCCGAAGTACTCAACATGCTCTAGATTGGGACACTCCAAGCATAGTGGATATCCTTCTTGTACTGACGGAGGGATTATTTCGGACTAAATCCAGAATTCTTTCATCTAAGATTCTTGACTCATCAGAAACTGGCCTTTCGCTTCTTCGATGCTCCAGCACTCCATGATCTCTTAGACGTCGGTGGATTCTTGGAAACGTGCTATGATGGGGACACCTCCTATCGGGATATCTTTCAGCGTACAGTCTTTCGGCTTCACGACTTCGACCATTAGCTAAACCGTAGCAGAAATGCATGTCCGTTAATTCTTCTCGGGTGTATGAGCTTGACATTGTTACGTGTTAATGAGTTAATATTCAAATTGGAAATAATTACTAAGCAAAACTGCAATGCCTTTTATTTATCTTGCGTTGCAATTTTCTTTTTTTTTCATTAAAAAAAATGCGGTTTTATTGTCCCTATTGTCCCCATAACAGGTAGAACCCATGGGCTGCGGGCAGGCCAAGGCAAAAATATTGACAGGTCAGTTTTCAGAAGTTATCAATGAAAATAATATTAATCCAGGGCTATTCCAATACTATTTAATTTTATTACGTTCTCATAAAACTCCAATTAAAAAAAAAGTAAAAAAACTAAGATTAATGCTAAATAAATAAATAAATTGCTTCGTTACAATAAAAATAAATGTTTTTCTTAGAAAAAGGTGGTTTTGGTTTTTTTTTTAATTTCTTGAGAACGACATAAAATTTTTGCATCCGGTTTTCTTATTTAGACTTAAAATTAATAACAGCATTGAATTTTGAAATTAAAATTAGCACTTACTTACGTAAAATTTTGAAAAAAATGAATTTGAAATTTTTTTTTCAATTTTTTTTTTTCAAAATTTTGACTTTGAAAATTAATATTTCAAAAACTATTTCTTAGAATAGATTTATTTAAACACAGAATGAAAGAAAAAAGTTATTGGCTTTTCAAAAACGTATCGCACAGCATTGTGAATGAAGCCGTTGATTTTAAATAATTTTTTTCCCATTTTAAGTCAGTTTTTTCGAAAATTGCCCCTCCCGGCTAAACGGAGGGGAATAGACCCCCCCTCCCATACGATTTTTTTCTTGTCTCAACGCAACCTACACTCCCTAGCATTTTGTCGCATTGCTCATGACTCACCCTGTATAGTGAGGACATATACCTTGGAAATAAACACAAGTTGAATTTTTGGTATTTTCAAATATTTGTTTCGATAACAAAAATAATTTAAAGAGATTTTAAATTTTATTTTGTAGCCAATGAACGCAACACCAGAAAATGCACTCTAGTTCCTTACTCGAATAGAGGAATAGACAACGAAACATGAGTAAGTTTTTTCTAAACATTTTACTCGAAATCTAATTTCAAAAACTCTTAAATCTTATTCGAAAACAGTCTCCCCAAAATCTTCATTTTCACTTCTGGGAACGCGAAACAGTAAAAATTTGCTTTCTTATTCCAATATTTTTCGGGCTTATAAACAAACTTTAGATGATAATTTTTTGAAGCCGACTTAGGTATGTATTGATTTTGTAAAAAGAACACGGCTATATGGCTTTAAAAGAGCACCAGTAGTTCTCAAGCTATTGGTCGAGCAATATAAATTCAGATAAGACTCATTAAAAAGGAAAAAAGACTTTAAAAATTTAGAAAGACTGAGTTCCTTATAAGTAAGAAAAATACTGAATATTGCCAAATAGATATGTGTTAATTTAATAATTAAAAAGTATTTAAGCATGATCATTTGTCAAATCCTCCTCTCTATGTCAAAACTTCTTATTGCTTATGTCGAATCATCCTTCTCCCAAGGAAGAATTGACAATTTAGAAAGGTGCAAATTTTAAAATATAAAATTGTATTTGGGTTTTGAGATTTTTTGCAAAGTCTGTTAACGTGTCAAACATCCTATCTATATGATAAAATTGTTATGCTATCGGCTGTCCCATAGGAACAACCGTGCATTTTTTTGTTATGAAAAGAAAAACAGAAAAAAAATTTCCCACAAATCTGAAAATATTTTTTTTTTTATACAATAGAGTTATTTATTAGGTATTTAATTTTTAAATCCAAAAGAATATTTCTACATAAATTCTTCCCTAAAACACCCCTTCTCCACAAAGCTTTCACTTGAAATCCCCAACAATTAAAAATTGATCATTATTATCTAGCTTTCTTAGGTGATTTTTAAAAGTTCGTTTTATTCTCATAGAATTATTCGACGGGTCACATTTTGCTAGTTGTTATAATACATTCAAATCAATTCGTGAAACACCCTGTGTAACCACATCCATGACATCATCAACTTTCCATTACTCATCGTCAGCACTATCTTCATCGTTATAATATAAAAAAAATTGAATAACAAAACAAGAGCTAATTTAAATTATAACTTAAATGGCATGTGGTTCAGGCCACAGTTTAAGACTCAAACAAATGTATGCGGACAGAGTGTATTAAAATTCTTTGTTTGGTTTTTTCTCTTCAAATTAATTACTTCCTTTTTCAGTCATGGTATGTTAACCCAATTAGTACTTAAAATGCACGGATGAATTACACAGAACATGTATCAGTGTGCTTAAAGTTACTGTTAAAATTGGGTTGTTATGCAAAAAAAAAAAAAAAACATTTTAAGAACTGGTATAAAAAAAGCAAGCTACATATATCATATTAGGGTATTTTTTTTTATATTCTGATATTAGTCATATTTTAGTTTTAGATGACAACAATTTAAATGAAATAAACACAGTAGCTTACTCATTTTTGCTTTTGACACTGAAATAAATCTGGGTTTTTATTTGCAATCCTTGTAACAAAACTTTAACTCGACCCTGCTGGTATAAATTATGAAGGTGTGAATTTGACGAGTTAGGTCCGGTATCCGGTTATTTATGAACCACATGGTCGTGAGATATGTTTGAGTTATGAATCGACATCCAAACAAAGGGAAACAACCCCTTTGTTTGGATGTCGACTAATTTGGCTAATTTTAGTAAGCAAGCAAAATGAGCTTGCTTACTAATGTGAGAAACGAGTGTTTTGGGGTATTAAAGGGAGATGTGATATAAGGCGACCTTCTTTACAAACAAAATCATAATATGAGTGGTTTCATTCGTTTTGTAAATAGGTATAAATATAAAAATGTTTTCAACGCTAATGAACAACACAAATTTACTCTGGTGGATGAAGTTAAAAGAACTGAAATAAATTGTAAGAAATTTGAATTCTCCTCTTGTTTTATATACAGAACAAAATCGCTTTGATCAAGGGACACCGTTTTAATCCCGTTCTAAAATAAGAAAACAAATGATTTAAGATGGTTAGGTCTGATTTTCTCCAATATTCCGTATTTAGTATGAAACAAAACAAAAATATTTATTTATTTAGTAAATTAATAATTTTTTTTTCTTATTTGTTTTATATTCTTTCTTTCTGTTACATTCATCCTTATAGTTCTAAGTTCTTTTTTCTAGTCCTTATCTGTTAATAAAAAAATTCAAATGAAGGTTTTTATCATAGTTTTCTTCAAAAGTTCTTACTTATACGTATATAATATATTTTCGAAAATGTTTATAAAATTTTAAAGTTGGAAGATATACTGCGTTTCAAACAAATTGTGTAAAGCCTTAATCTATGAACAATAAACAAATCTATCTATCTTTCTATCTAAAACAAAAATAAATAAAATATTGCCAAATAGATTATTGATTATAGTTTGTCCTCTATTAATTGGCAGTACAGGCCTTACGGGGAAGCTTTTTCAAAATCAGTAGCGCGCCTTATTTGTGCACCATACTGAATTGAAAGAAACCCCATTTAAAAAATGTTTACCCGCCAATGATTTTTCGATCGCATCCGACATAGATCCCACAACGACCTGCCTAGCGTACAGTTGAATACGCACTGATTGGCTAATGCATTTCAACCCTCTTTTAGCATCCATTCGAACAGAGATACCTTTGTCAATTTGGTAACTCGTTTCGTATTTTTTTATATTGAGTTTCTGTTGAGGAACTTTTGATTTTAGAGCTTAAAAAATACCTTTTATTGATGAAATGATAATGAGATATTGAGATGAGCATATTACTAGTACAAAAGTGTTATCGTGCAGTGTTTTTGTTGATCATGTTTGTGTTTTTTATGTGGGGAAAATCTTAAAATGCAGTTACAAAAATGTAGGTAAGCTGTTGTCTTTAAAGAATTTATTTGCGTAGATTCTCGTGCCGGTCGGTCGGTTGATATTTCGTGTATATTTTTTCTTATTTGCGTAGATTTTTAAAGCGCGCGGGCGGTCGGTATTGTAGTTTCGTGTACCTATTTTGTGATTAGTGTTTTGAAATTAATGTGAAGTACGTTTTTTTTAAAAACGTAAATTTTTTGAGAAGTTTGCTACTGTTGTGCTCCATCATCTAGTTTATAATGGATTCAAAAACATCGAAAGACTTAAGCGCCGAAAAAAAAGAGTGATTAAAATACCTTTACTTATATATAAATGTACATATTTTTATTTAATAGATGAATTTATATTTATTTTTGTTATGCTTGTTTATTTATTTTGCTTGTTATATTAATCTTTATGAATAAATTCTTTATTTTTTGTTTGTTTTTTATTTAAAATGGATTAGGCCTACTTCAAAAACACGCCTACTATCTTACCTCTTGGTGGTGTGGAAAAAGATAAATTTCATTTCATTTTTATAAATAAAAATTAAGAAAATAATTTTAATTAAAAAAGAAGAAAGGTTACCCTACATCATATTTTCTCAGTGTTTTCCAATTCAAAATGCTTACTACGGCAACCCTGTTAGAGCTTTTGAAAGAAGATAACCTTATGGAAAGCAAAGAAGTGCGAATGAGAGACAAACATCCCTATCTTCCCTGTACTGCCAATTTTTAGTGGACAGACTATAGGTTCCCATCTGTAACTTTCCTTTAAGTTTTATATGTAACTATACCGTATACGTAAACCTAATATAGTATAACGATGACGGATAAAAGAAAGTATAATAGAAGAAAAATACGCTTATAAGACAGACATTCCAAAGTCCCCATGCGCCTTCCCATAAAGATAGGTGTTAAATTTACTCATAAGAAAACCGTATTGGTATAAGAAAAACACTGATGTAAGAAACTTATTCTGATGCATAACCTTATTCACTGCATAGAAAATTAACGTTTATAAGCATTGTATATGAAAACGTTTATAAGAATTGTACACATCCGGCACGCAACCCATGAAGCCAACCTTTTAGACCAACCTTTTAATTCCATCAGAATTAAACCTGTCACAAATTAATTTCAAGTTGACTTGAAACCACTTTAAAAAATTTCTTTTGGTGAGTAAAAATAGGGAGAAAAAGTCTACCGTTTTTTTCCAAGCATAAAAAGTTATTAACAAATTACGAAAATAAGGTTTTTTTGAAAATGGTTTTTTATCAAAAAAAATTAAATTTGTTTAATGAAAAAAGTAAGTATGCCATCGTAGAACTGCAAATTTGCAACAAAAAACTAACTGTGACTTGATACTTTAGACTTACCGTTAAGTAGTTTATAGTCTAAGAGCTAGGAACGTAAAATCCTTTGCAATTTGTAGATCAACGAAACCTGTCTTATTAGGTAGACATACTATCACTTTTAACTTATCCGGTAGTCTGGCAGATGTAAAGCTCTAGAAGTGGGAGTGGGGCTGTAAAGTCAATGAAAATCATGTAATTTGTAGAGGGCTGAATATGGTGTCGTATTAAAGCTAATTATGTATTTGGTTCGAATATAATATTGCCAGGCATTTTAGCTTCTGGAAAAGTAGTGACAGACGATAATTATGTATTTGATTCGAATATAACATTCCTTGGTTTTTTGGATGGTGGAAAAGTAGTGCCAGGTGACATCGACGCCCAAGATGCACGAAAAAGTGCAAAAAATGGTGTGGTATTAAAGCTAATTATGTATTTGATTCGAATATAACATTGCTTGGCGTTTTGGTTACTGGAAAAGTAGTGCCAGGCAACATCAAAGATGCGGAAACAGTGCCAAAGTAGCCTTATTTATTACAATATACAGGGTGATTCAAATAAGGTGTGCCAAAAAGATGGAGCAAGTAGGTTGGGTTGAGAGAAGAAAAAAATCCAATGGGAGGAGGGGTCTATCTTCTCCCGTTTAGTCGGGATGGTCAATTTTCTAAAAACTTGACTTAAAGCAGGCAAAAAATATTTAAAAACAACGGTACAACCTATACAATCCCATGGTATACCTTTTTCTTTTATGTTCTATTTTAATTAAATTGTCTTAGAAAATAGTTTTTGAAAAATTAATTTTCAAATATAAAATAAAAAAAAAAAATATTAAAAAAAAAATCTTAAACTAAATTAAAAAAAAAATTTAGTACCTATAACTTTTGAGTCCAAAATGCAATGCTCTTATTAGTTTTTAGTCAAAAACAGAAAACCGAATTCTAAAATGTGTTTTACTTTTTGAGAAAATTGCAAATAACTAAAACTTTTTGTAAACCATATTGGCAGGTCGATTTTCAGGTGTTTTTCAATTAAAAAAACGTGTAAAAAGCATTTTTTCAGTACTTTTTCACTAAATTGTATGCAAATAATATTCTGAATATTTTAAAAATAATAAATGGAAGGATTATTCTTTAATATTCATTAAATTAAACAAAAGTCCAGTCAGGTATAGAAGAGGTGGCTTTACTTATTTTCAGTTTTCTCAAAAAGAATAAGACGTTTTAGCATTCAGTTTTCTGTTTTTGACTAAAAATTAATAAGATCATTGAATTTTGGAAAAAAAATTTTATACTTAATTACATAAAATTTTGAAAAAAATAAGTTTATAATTTTTTAATTTTAAGTGGAAATTAAACAATTTTGTTTTAAAAGAACATAAAAGAACAGATTTCTATCTTTTCAAAAAAGTATAGCATGGCATTGTAGGTTGTAACGTTGTTTTTTAATTTTTTTTTATTGTTTTAAGATTTTATTTTAGGAAATTGCCCCTTTCGGGCAAACGGAAGGAGATAGACCCCCTCTCCCAAACGATTTTTTATTGTCTCAACCCAACCTGCTTGTTCTATCCTTTTGGCACACCTTATGTGAATGGTAGAGGAATTCCCCCAAAAATTGTTGCCATTATCAGAGAGTCCTTTAACAACACAAGGTGTTTTGTTTTACACAATGAGCAGCTATCCGACTCTTTCGAAGTCCAACAGGGTGTGCGACAAGGGGATCTTTTATCGCTAATTTCCTTCCTGTTGGCGATGGATGACGTATTGAGCGACATAGCATTCAATGGAGACCGTCATTTAGACTATGCCGATGACATATGTCTCATGGCAATGTTGTGCTATTTTTTATTTTTCTTCGAGAAGCAGAATTCTCGAAAGGGGATCTTACTTTTTTTATGTGTCTGTTTTTAGTGTGTGTTTTAATAAAAGTCGTTTATTTTGTTAGTTTGGTTCTTTTATTAATTAACTAAAATTTTCTTATGCTATACTTCTATAATTATTGAATTATTCAAAAGAGTTCGATCTTAGTATAATACGACATAGCAAAGAAATTATACACTTTTATAATTATTCAATTATTCAAAAGAGTTCGATTTTAGGTTAGTACGAAATAGCAAAGAAATAGTAGAGAACCATCCGACGCGACGTCAGAAACCATAGTGTTGGGGGGATTCCAATATAAATCCCAGGGTCAAATAATGATAAGCTGTAATTTAAAATCTTTGCAGTACCAATAGAAATAAAAAACACAATAACCAACTTCATTAAAAACATATGGTAACTTAATTAGCGTTACGTTAAGAACAAAATGCCTAAAAGTATGCTTTAAATTTGTAAGCATTATTTGAATTTGAATACAAATTATTTAAATTTAATAAAACTGACGTCAACATTCCGGCCTCCCTTTGCAGGAATGCAAAGAGTAAATACATGTATCCGAAATGCAGATAGTGAGTCCATCGGTAGAGGTACTTTGTTATGGAAGCGCCTCGATTTGCTACCCAGGAAAAAAAATAAAGTTAGTAAATCCAACGTCGAGGGTTGTTTAAAGAGTACCCTTACTCACTCAGACATGTTAATAGTAATGTTTAAATTCAAATTGAATAGAATAATTTAAAGGTTTTAATTCATAAGGTTAAACTTATAAGATTTAAATTTATAAAGTTAAAATTTATAAGGTTTAAATTTATAAGATTAAAATTGATAAGCTTAATATTTATAAGACTAAAATTCATAAGGTGCTGTGCATTCAGCAATATAAAAGTATTTATAAAAATATGAAATCTCAAAATCTAAATAAATTTCAATAATTATTTTTATTCTTTTCTTTGTATTGCATGATACACCTGAAACAATTCTTGATCGGTGGGCAAAAGACACAATTTCACTACCGGTCGTAGAATATCTCCTTGTTGAGTTTTAAGTGTAACAACGCGTACCTTTCCATCGTTCCCTGGGTGAACAGCCACAACTTTTCCAAGACGCCATTGAGTGGGTGGCAAATTTTCATTGCGCACAACCACAATGTCTCCAATTTCAACATTACGTTTAGGAAATTTCCACTTTGTTCTTGGCTGAAGATCACTTAAATGTTCTTCCTTCCATCGTTTAGAAAAGGAGTATAAAATTTGTTGAACTCTTTGCCAACTCTTTAGGGTGGTACTTTAACCAATTTGTCTTTCAGGTAAGGAAAGCAAAGGTGAACCTTTCAAGAAATGACCAGGTGTTAAGGGTAAAGGTTCGAAAGGATTTTCACTTATTGGAGAAATAGGGCGGGAATTCACACAAGACTCAATTTTGACGAGCAATGTAGAGAAATCTTCGAAAGTTAGCTTGGAGTTTCCAACAACTTTCTTAAAATGAGTTTTAAAGGACTTTATTCCGGCCTCCTAAAGGCCGCCCATATGAGGAGAACCTGGTGGGATAAAGTTCCATTTCAAATTCCTAGGCAAGTACGTTTTTTCAGCTTCCGAGGTTGAGTCTGCCAAAGCCTTTCGAATCTCATTAGTGAGAACTTTATTAGCAGCGAGGAAATTAGTACCATTATCGGAAAAAAGTTGTTGGGGCACACCCCTTCGTCCTACAAATCTATCGAGAGCTGCCAAAAACGAGTCAGTAGAGAGACTTCCAACTGCTACATTTAGAGTACAACTTTTGTACAGAGGCAAATAAAAAGACAAGCGTAACCTTTTATGGCTTGATAGAACCGACCCTTCTGAACCTTTAGTTCGAAGGGGCCAGCGAAATCCAATCCTACGTGGGTGAACGGAAACGAATAGTTTACCCTTTCTGGTGGGAGTGTTCCCATCAACTGGGTTTGAAAATCCTTTTTGTGCAAAACACAAACCATGCAACGATTTACACAGAATTTTATTAAGTTTATTAATTTTGGTATCCAAAACTCTTTTCGCATTAAGTACAAAACTTGCTGGTTCCCTCCATGTAAGAAAATTTTATGGACAAATCCAACCAAAAATTTTGATAATGGACATGCATATGGCAAAATAATGGGAAATTTTTCGTTATAACTCAAATTTGCATTTGTTAAACGACCGTTTACTCTAATTATAAAGTCAGAGTCTAGGGAAGGGTTTAGAGTCAAAATTGAACTATTTTTACTCAATGGTTTTGAGTTATGAAGAGCTTTGAACTCTTTACTAAAATAGAGGTGTTGTGCTAGCATAGCTAAACGAGTTTTTACAAAAACTATTTCATGATGTCTTAAATTTTTAGAAAAGTATCTATAGGGATAGAACCTTTTTCTTATGGGAGAAGCGAGATTGATAAATCTAAAGCAATATTCTATTACTTTTAAAGCACGAGCATAGCACGAAAATCTTTTCAAAATGTCATGACTGAAATTTTCGTTTACAACGAAGCTTTTTATTTTTTTTATTTCAAGATTCCAATCGGAGTCCTCTTGAATTTTTGTTACTGGCCAAGTTTCCTTTGAAGACTTTAACCAACTTGGACCGTGTCACCATTGGGTATTATTTATTAAGTTTTGAGGCATAACACCTCGAGAAGCGACGTCAGCGGGATTTTGTTCTGAAGGAACATGTTTCCAAAGGCTACCTGGAGGGCTTTCAGTTTGTACTTTAGACACCCGGTTTCGGACAAAGGTTTCAAGCCGAGATGGACAGTCACGAATCCAATAAAGTACTATCATCGAGTCCGTCCAAAGGTAGACAGGACAGTTTTTAAGGCGTAGACTGCTTTGTACAGCGTTTACTAACTTTGTTAGCAAAAGAGCTCCACAAAGCTCTAGCCGAGGTATCGAAATAGCTTTCAGGGGAGCTACTTTCGTTTTTGAGGTAAAAAGGTAACTAAAAACGTCTCCAGATGAATCTAAAATCCTTGAATAAACGGTGACAGCGTACGCAATGAGAGATGCATCACAAAAGCCGTGTATTTCTACAAACATCTCTGGGGTATAATTAATCCATCTTTGGATTTTAATATCTTTTATAATTGGAAAAGATTTCACAAATTCTTTCCAAGTTTCTACACGATTGGGTTTTATGGGCCCATCCCATTCCGTTTTGTCTTTCCAGACATCTTGCATCAATATTTTTAATAAAATTGTTGTTGGTGCTAGCTAACCGATAGGGTCATATATTTTTGAAATATTTGAAAACAATTCACGTTTTGTCATAACAGAATCTGGTAGAGGAAATAGTTCACAACGAATATAAAATGAATCTTCCCTCGCATTCCACCCAACGCCCAGAACTTTCGAATGTGAAGACTTTTCGAACATAAGAAAGTGTTGAGCTAAAACATCCCCCCTAGGGAAGACTAGATCCAGACTGAAACCTCCAGAGAAAACATCATCAACGTAAAAATCCGAAAGCACCACTTCTTTTGCTAAGGGATATTTATTTGCTTCGTCCAAAGCAAGCTGGTGCAACGTTCGGGTTGCTAAGTATAGAGCACAGTTAACTCCGAAAGTAACTCGGTTGATTTCAAAATCAGCCAAATCTGATTCTGACTCAAAAGATCGACAAATAATCAATTGGAATTTCCGATGACTCGGGTGAACATATATTTGGTGATACATCTTTTCAATATCGCTATTGAAAACATATGGATATAGTCGCCATCTTAACAAAATAGTTTGCAAATCGTTTTGCAAAGCAGGGCCACTGTAAAGAATGTCGTTAAGACTTATTCCTTTGTGTGTAGGTGTAGATGCACTTGCATTGAACACAACTCTTACCCTTGTCGAAGCGCTATCTGGTTTTACCACAGCATGATGCGGTAGCTAAAAGTGCGGACTGGAAAGGTTCAAACTACATGGTGGCACAAAAGACATATGTTTTAACGAAACATATTCCTTTAGAACTTTGTTGTATTCTTTTTTCAGACACATATCGTTGAGAAGACGTTTCTCTTGACGCAGATACTGAAAAACTGCACTTTTTTGGAAAGACCCAAATCTAAGACGTTAAAGTTGGGCTTGAATGGAAGTTTTACTATATAACGACCATTTTTTTTTCGAATTGTGGTATCCACATAAAATGCTTCACAAAATTTATCTTCATCAGATAAGGGTTTGACATATGGAACCTCTTCGAGTTCCCAAAACCTTTGAACTTGTTTTAGAAGCAAAAGTCTAATAAAAAATGTGTTAAGGGTTGTTTTGTTTGGATTTTCATTACATGGGCCTGAAATAATCCACCCAAAAACCGTATTTTGTGCAATTGGAGAAAGGTCATTTTCTCTCTTTATACCTTCTATCAACATATCCTATCAACATATCTGTAGAAGCGGGTTTATCAAAATTAGGATCTGCCAATCGCAATCTTTTGAGATCAACCAAGTTTGATGCGTCAACAGTCTGCGATATCAAATTACCTGTCAGCTTTTTCAAAACAACAGCTGCAATGGGAATGTGTACATCAGGGTTGATGCGAGATTCTAGAGTGAGAGGACACATACTCGTTGAAAATTCACTTTGAACTTCTCCAATGCCACAAATAGACGCATTGGTTGAACGGGTGAAAAGCTTAAATCGGTTCACTACAGATTGCAAAATGTATGTAGCTTCAGAACCAAGGTCGATCAAAGCTCTTAGGAGAAATGTTTGGTTATGAGCAGTAATTTTAACCAAAGCTGTTGCTAACAAAATATTCCTTTTCTGGTTTACCAGAAAACTTTGAAGAGTTGAAGAATCAGATGAAACATCTTTTCCTGAACAAATGGATGGTTGTTGCTGAGCAATAGAAGTGGACTGTATGGGAATGGTACTTAAAGAAGTGTTGGGTTGCGAATAAGATCTTGTATCGGGAGGGGTGGGTTTTGGTGAAGTAAAGTGCAGCAAACTATGGTGTCATTTACCACACTGGTCACAGGACACTTTACTTTTACATTCAGTTTTATGTTCGATTTAAATGTTACAAAAAAAAATATATTTAGCATTCTCATAAGAGAATGCAACCACTTAAATAAAACGCAAGTTTATTTTATTTTAATAGTTTATTAAGCATCCGATCCCTTACCTCTGGTGGGGGGAAATCTTCAGCTATACGAAGTTCAGTACTAAAATCTTACAATGGTCAAGTCAACCTATTTATACTTATATTATGCTTATGCAGCAATTCTGCATATTTATATTTATATTTGTATGATGAAATCCAAACGATTTATTGTTATCTTTCTTTGTTTGGATGCACACTTGTGCATCTGATTTAATTTCATTGCAAACTGCTTATATGACAAAATGATCATAGAAGATACTTTGTATCTTCTTTATTGAAAGGGTGTTTTAAATATGATTATAATTGAATGTGAGGGTGTTCTGAGAACGTAACTCCTCCCCCCTTAAGTTTGATGCTCTCCTGAGAATCTAAAATTATGTTTTCAATTTTGACTTTTTTAGTTTCTTTGTATTTAAAATATAATAGCAAAATTGCAATTGTAATTATTATGAGTGTTATACTTATGGTGACCACCTGTACCGGAATGACCGGTACTGTACCGAAATTAAAAGCTGTGTACCGTGTACCGAAGAAAAAGCTTCGGTACACATAAATGTACCGAAATCATTGAAAAGTAAGTTCGCATACCAAAAAATTAAAAAAACATCAGGAGTGAAAGCTAATTAATGTCCCCTATTCCTTTAGTGTTCGTGACTTAATGCACCTATTTTCACATCTACTACGTTTACATGACCGGATTCAAAGATCGGATTCAATCTGAATCGAAATTACAATCCAAGTATATAGCGACACCGAATAGAAAGGTTGAATTTAAATGTTCTAATAATTTACTGTCAAATTTTCAGTAACTTTAAGTACAGGTGAAAATAAACATTATAAAATTATTCACAAAAACCAACATGCAAAACAAAACAACCAAATATACCGCAAAAAGTTTGAGAACAAAACTGCACACACTCACACCAACAAAACTCGATTTATCAATTCTTCGATCTAGGTATACATGCGTTTTTTTCGATTCGACCCAGCTCGCAAATTTGAATCCGATTGAGTAATCCTATTTCGATTCGATCCGCATTTATGTGGACCTAAATCCTGATTCAACTCAGATTCAATTCTCCATGTAAACTAAGTAATCAAATCTGAAAGAAATCACAACTTTTAATCCTTTTTTGGTCCGCACTCGATCAACCACCAAAATGGGAATATGTTGAAGCTTTCGCAAAGTTCATTGCATAGAAGAATCGCTTTGACACCGACTCGTGTGGTAGTGAACTCTTTGACCAATTTACCTTTTTGGCTAAATACGTTACCGTTGAAAAGATTCAATCATGTTAAGAAAACAACGTTGGTACTGACCAACGATGGGTGGAATGCTTTCAACACTTCGATAAAAGAAACATTCCGTACAATAATTTAGTTAAAATCGTTGGGTACATTCTTTGTTTGCCAGGCACTTTAGCTACCGTTGAAAAAATTTTCTCTTTAATAAATGAAATATAGACCACTGATAAGAGCCGATTAAGTATTGCAACGTTGAAGGACCTTCTGTACATCAGGTACAACATAAAAATGTCATGCCTTGCAAACACTTAATATCTACATATGTAATATTAAAATAATGCATGTAAATACATATTTAATCACGTTTAGTAAATAAAACTAAGATTTCTTTAAATTGTTGTTTTGTGTACCGGAATCGGCTTTTTAAAAGGTGGTCTCCCTAGTTATACTGCTATATGATATAATATGTTTTACATTATTATTGTATTTCAATTCTTGTAAAGCTTTTAAATTTTGCATGTGACTTATATGTATATCATCTAATGTAAGATTTATATGTTGTGATATATTCAATGTGTTGTACAATGGAATAACAATATTTTGCTTAAATGTATCTTTTTCGTTATTGTATATAGTTGTATTTATCTCTATGTTACATTCTTTAAAATATATAAGGTTAATTTTAAAAATTGTATATTCAATGTTATTACAATAGTTATTTAGACTTGTTTTGAAAAGGTTTTTAGTTAAAATCAGTATATCTTCTAATTCAATTAATTCTTGTTCTTTATTTAATCTTATTTTACAATTCTCATATTTTGTCTTGTACAAATTTTGGATACATATTGGACTCTTTTTTAAGTTTTTTACATATTTTATTTCATTTTTTTCATATATTGTTTCGTTGTAAATTATATAGTTATATTTAGATATTTCGATTTCAAATCCTTTATTATTAGGTATAGGTAAAATCATTATACTTTCATATTTATACGTAAATGTAGGTATTTTTAAAACAAAAACTAATTGGTTGCTTCTTGTGAGTAGGCTGCTTTCTATATGTTCTAATTTGTTGATTGAGATATTAAATCTTCTGTTTTCTTCGTTTGTCAAGATATTTCTGCCTAAAATGCCTAATCGTGAAAAAACTATGTTGTCTTGTAACTTTTCTATTTCATTATTTAATAACATTATATCTGTATTGATCTGTAGTGAAAGTATACTCTTAGCTAAATTTTCTTGTTTAATATCTGTGGAGTTAATATATACTGATGTTTGTTTATACGGTCTGCCATTGTTTCTAATTCTGTTTGAAACTGTGTATTAATCCCTATCTGTTTATTCAACTCGGCAATAGCATTTTTATTATTTTCCTCTATGATTTTTAAATGATTTTCAATTTCTACTCTGTCATCATTGTCCATTACACCAAAAAGAAAATGGAGTCCACTACCTCCTATGTTTAAAAGTCCCCTTTTTTGTCTTGAATGTGGAAGTATACTTTTTAATTTTGATTTAGAATCTTCTAACGCATCTGTCATTAATCTATTTAATCTCAAATCTTTAAAATTATTATATCCGTTTTGTATAGAAAATTCAATTTGTTTTATAATTTCACTGTATGTTTCTAAATTAATTATATGAAGTATTTTATCGTATTTTTCGATTAATTCAATGGGCTCCTGTTTGATTATAACATACCCTGCTTGGTTGTGAATTTCTTGTAGTAAGAACTCTGACTTCACCATGGTTATAATGAAGAATAAATATATACTTATGATTTTCATACTGCCTGTAAAGAGATTAAATTATTATCTGTGTTTTGGTATTTATATTTTCTTTTGAAATAACTCTTATGTATTTTTTTCTGATTTGCGTAAAATTTATTATTTTTCTTTTCTACCTTGGTTTTCTTGTATTTTGCTGCTTTCATACTGCCTGTAAAGAGATTAAATTATTATCTGTGTTTTGGTATTTATATTTTCTTTTGAAATAACTCTTATGTATTTTTTTCTGATTTGCGTAAAATTTATTATTTTTCTTTTCTACCTTGGTTTTCTTGTATTTTGCTGCTATCTCTTTAGCTGTTCTAACTACATCGGCTTTTATATATAACTCTTTATTTAAATCTGGTTCAACAAAATCAGTTTTATTTTGATTAAGCTTATTAATTTTATCTTCTTCAACTTTTTGAATTCTGCTTCCTATTTCTTGTAACTCTTTTTCCTTTATTTTGTTTTGGATAAAATCTATAGGTTTTCTTAATGTTGTTGAATGAATTGTACAATTATATACACTTACTGCTTTTATAACCTTTTCTTTTAAATTTAATATGTTCTTTTTATTTTCTTGTGCATTATTATACGTATATATTCGTTGAGTGTACCATGTACTTTTTCTACGTCAGCATTGCCTGTCTTATGATTTGGGGTACTAAATTTTATTTTTATTCCTTCCTCGTTGCAATATTCTTTAAATGCTAAGCTACTAAATTCATTATCGCATACTATTTCTTCTGGTTTGCCTAGTATTGAGTTTCTTAGCTAAAGTTGTTCAATAATTTTATGAGTATTTCTGCTACCTACTGGAAAAGCTGTTAAATGTTTTGTATATTTATCTAAAATAGTCAAAAAGTAAATATCTTTGCTTGGAATATAAATATCAATGTGTACGAGTTCATTTGGCTTAAGTGCAGTTTTGCTAATTTCAAATTTTATTTTTTCTGGGTTTCTATCATGCTTTGCTGTTTGACATACAGTACAATTGTTTATATATCTTCTAATTAATTCTCTTAACTTTGGAAAATAGAATTCGTTTTTTATTTCAAGATATGTTTCATGTATTCCCCTGTGATTAAATTGTTCATGAATTTTCTGAATGAGATTCAATGCATCGTTTGTATTATTTAAATCTTTTAAAAGCGTAATGCATCTTAGTAATTTTAGTTTACTTTGATTGCTGTAAAGCTCAACATATTTTTTCTGAATTTTGCGAAATAAATTATCACTTGGACAGTATAATGCCACTTTGCCGTGATCGGGTAAAAATTCCCTTAATGCTTCAGTAAAATAATCGCTAACATCTTTTGATTTAATAGTAAGTCTTCTTACACCTTGATATATAAATTTTATATTTTTATTTTCATCTTCTGATACTATAACTTCTATTTGATGCTTAAACATAGTTGCTGGTAATTCTGAAATACCTATGTGATCATTTCTTTCTTCTGTTCCACTATGATTTGTGGCCAATGAGGAGTCATCTTTTCTGTTTAGTGCATTTACTTCAAGTCTACTGAGATAATCTGCTAAATATTCAATGTCAAAGTCATATTCATTTAAACTAATTTTCCATCTCTGAAGCTTTGAGTTTGGTTCTTTAAGGTTACTTAACCATATTAAAGGTCTATGCTCAGTTCGTATTTTGAATTTGCGACCGTAAAGATAGGGTCTGAAATATTTTGTTGACCATACAATACTTAATAATTCTTTTTCAATAGTGCTATATTTGCGTTCATGTTCGTTAAGAGTGCGAGATGCATAGCATATTGGGTGATTTGATTGTGAAAGAACAGATCCGATTGCATAATTGGATGCATCTGTTGTTAATACGAACTCTTTTGTATAATCAGGATATTTTAAAACTGGATCACCAGATATAAGTAATTTAAGTTCTTCAAAAGCTGTAATATATTCTGGGTCCTTAATATTAATCTTTACTCCTTTCTTAAGATATTTGGTCATTGGTATTGCTACTTTTGAATAATCTTGAATAAATTTTCTGTAGTAACCTGTTAGTCCTAGAAAAGATTTTATTTGTTTTGTTGTACAAGGAATCGGTATTTTATCAATTGCTTTTATTTTCTCTGGGTTGGGCTTTATTCCATTAGTAGTAATTATATGCCCTAAATATTCTGTATTTTTGCTAAAAAACTTGCACTTATCTATTTGTATTTTTAAATTATGTTGTTTAAGTTTCTGAAATATTTTATTAATTGAACAAATATGTTCTTCTAGTGATGTACTAAATATAAGAATATCATCTAAATAAACTACACATATTTTTCCTACAAGTCCTTCTAAGACGTGATTAATCATTCGCTGAAAAGTAGCGGGGGCATTTTTTAATCCAAATGGCATCCGATTAAATTCGTAATGGCCATTAGCTGTTGAAAAAGCGGTCTTATGTCTGTCTTTAGGATTCACCAATATCTGATGAAAACCTTTAGCTAGATCTAACGTAGTAAAATATTGGGCTCTTCCCAATTTACTAAAAATATCATCAATATTAGGTATAGGAAACTTGTCTTCCACGGTTACTTCGTTAAGCTTTCCATAATCTATGACAATACGCCATTTCTTAAGTCCCGAGTTGTCTATCTTTTTGGCTACGACCCAGATAGGAGCATTATATGGACTGCTACTTTCTTTTATTATGCCTTGTTCTAACATTTCAATTATTTGTCTATCAACTTCTTCTTTATGTATTTCTGGATATCTATATAGGCGTGAATATATTGGCTTATCATCTTTTGTTTCTATTTTGTGTGTTACTTCATTTACGTTAGTTAAAATATCTCCTTCTTGATAAAATAATTGGTTATTATTCTTTATTATTTGATTGAGAGCTTTCTTTTCGTCAATATTCATGTAACGTTCTATTAACTTGTTAAATAAATTTTGTGAATCAATACTACATAAGTTTATTTGTTTACTTGACAAATCTTGAATATAATCTTGGATAATCTTTGGGTTTTGAAAGCAATGGGATTTCAATATTATTAATGTTCAAAGTATGAGTAAAGTATGATAACTCAGCTTGTAGTGGAATCAGGATATTATTTCCTTAAATTCCGTCGAAAGAACTGTTAGATATTGGAGTAATTAAAAATTCCATAGTTGAATCTTTTTTATTGAATTCACTTGGTAACGGTAAAATTATTTTCGTTTTTACTAAATTATCTTTATATAATGTCTTCAGGGTTACTGGTTTTACTAATCTACTTTCAAAGTTTCTAGGAAATATATTTTCTTTTAATACGGAAGTCGCTGCACCTATGTCTATTAAAAATCCAAGTTTTTTATTTAAAATATGAACATCTATGCAGGGTAATGGTCTGCTGAGGCATGTATTTGAAAATTTGATGTGTTTGGAGTCATATGATCTACTTCCATTGGGTCTGGAATGTTTCTTTTATTTTGTGTGAATGGATTCTGATTACTATATTGATTAGAAAAATTGCCACTTCTATTTGGTTGCCTATAATTTTGATTGTTTCTATAAAAATTCTGACCGATATTATTCTGATTTCTATTTATTGCTGTGTTCCCAGATTCATTTCTATAATTCCTATCGTTCCTATAGTTTGGATTAAAATTATTAATTTTGTAATTTTTATTATTGTTAAAATTGTTTTTGTATCTACCATTAAAATTATTATTGTTATTTCCAGTTCTATAACTTCGAATATTTCTATCATTACTATTATTATTTTCTTCTTTTGTCCAATGACAAGATTCTAATTTATAGAATGCTTCACTTAAAGATTGTATCATTTGGTGGGATTTTTTCACAAAATTTAGCTAATAATGACGCTTCATTATTGCTGGGATTATACTCTATTGGTTTATCTTCCGAGAGATAATATTTATTATTTAATCTACAGAGAATGTCTGCATATAAATTATAAAGTTGTGTAATATTTTTTGAATACACTTTGTCAGCTTGCTCCTTTAATTTTAAAAAGGATTCTTTTTCACCAAAATTTCTAACTAGTATTTTTTTTATTTCCTGCCAATCGCTTGGGTCGCCACTCCGTAAAACTACATCTAAGGCGAAATCTGTTATTTTAGATTTTATTTCATTAACTATAAATTCTTTTGCTGCCTCATTGTATGAGCTTGTCACGTTTATTATAAATTCTGATTTTATGATTTTATTTTATGAATATAATTAAACTACAAGATTTACCATTGAAGTTTGGTAAATTTTTTATTAATTTTAAGGGATCGATATTTATTGACTTTTTTAAAAGTCTGTCTTTAAGATTCACCAATATCTGATGAAAACCTTTAGCTAGATCTAACGTAGTAAAATATTGGGCTCTTCCCAATTTACTAAAAATATCATTAATATTAGGTATAGGAAACTTGTCTTCCACGGTTACTTCGTTAAGCTTTCTATAATCTATGACAATACGCCATTTCTTAAGTCCCGAGTTGTCTATCTTTTTGGCTACGACCCAGATAGGAGCATTATATGGACTGCTACTTTCTTTTATTATGCCTTGTTCTAACATTTCAATTATTTGTCTATCAACTTCTTCTTTATGTATTTCTGGATATCTATATAGGCGTGAATATATTGGCTTATCATCTTTTGTTTCTATTTTGTGTGTTACTTCATTTACGTTAGTTAAAATATCTCCTTCTTGATAAAATAATTGGTTATTATTCTTTATTATTTGATTGAGAGCTTTCTTTTCGTCAATATTCATGTAACGTTCTATTAACTTGTTAAATAAATTTTGTGAATCAATACTACATAATTTTATTTGTTTACTTGACAAATCTTGAATATAATCTTGGATAATCTTTGGGTTTTGAAAGCAATGGGATTTCAATATTATTAATGTTCAAAGTATGAGTAAAGTATGATAACTCAGCTTGTAGTGGAATCAGGATATTATTTCCTAAAATTCCGTCGAAAGAACTGTTAGATATTGGAGTAATTAAAAATTCCATAGTTGAATCTTTTTTATTGAATTCACTTGGTAACGGTAAAATTATTTTCGTTTTTACTAAATTATCTTTATATAATGTCTTCAGGGTTACTGGTTTTACTAATCTACTTTCAAAGTTTCTAGGAAATATATTTTCTTTTAATACGGAAGTCGCTGCTCCTGTGTCTATTAAAAATCTAAGTTTTTTATTTAAAATATGAACATCTATGCAGGGTAATGGTCTGCTGAGGCATGTATTTGAAAATTTGATGTGTTTGGAGTCATATGATCTACTTCCATTGGGTCTGGAATGTTTCTTTTATTTTGTGTGAATGGATTCTGATTACTATATTGATTAGAAAAATTGCCACTTCTATTTGGTTGCCTATAATTTTGATTGTTTCTATAAAAATTCTGACCGATATTATTCTGATTTCTATTTATTGCTGTGTTCCCAGATTCATTTCTATAATTCCTATCGTTCCTATAGTTTGGATTAAAATTATTAATTTTGTAATTTTTATTATTGTTAAAATTGTTTTTGTATCTACCATTAAAATTATTATTGTTATTTCCAGTTCTATAACTTCGAATATTTCTATCATTACTATTATTATTTTCTTCTTTTGTCCAATGACAAGATTCTAATTTATAGAATGCTTCACTTAAAGATTGTATGTTGTGATTAATTATAATCGAACTAGCATTTGGTGGGATTTTTTCACAAAATTTAGCTAATAATGACGCTTCATTATTGCTGGGATTATACTCTATTGGTTTATCTTCCGAGAGATAATATTTATTATTTAATCTACAGAGAATGTCTGCATATAAATTATAAAGTTGTGTAATATTTTTTGAATACACTTTGTCAGCTTGCTCCTTTAATTTTAAAAAGGATTCTTTTTCACCAAAATGTCTAACTAGTATTTTTTTTATTTCCTGCCAATCGCTTGGGTCGCCACTACGTAAAACTACATCTAAGGCGAAATCTGTTATTTTAGATTTTATTTCATTAACTATAAATTCTTTTGCTGCCTCATTGTATGAGCTTGTCACGTTTATTATAAATTCTGATTTTATGATTTTATTTTATGAATATAATTAAACTACAAGATTTACCATTGAAGTTTGGTAATTTTTTTATTAATTTTAAGGGATCGATATTTATTGACGCCATTTTTACCTGATTTTCTAAATTGATTGCTGGTTGACTTTCTTCAGATTTTTCTTCCTCTATTGTTTTTCCTCTTATTTGTTGAATTGCTGCCGCTTCTGTTGATTCTCCTTCCTTTTTGTTGAATTTTAATGCAGCTGGTATGGTGTATGGTGCGAATTTTGGCATGTGAACTTTTTTATAAGTCTCTCATTAATAGTTCAATAAAAGCGTAATTTTTTTTTTTTTTTCCGCGTTGTGGCTTTTCTTTAACTACCACAATCCGTTTTGTATTATTTTTGAGTAAAAATTTAGTTTTTCGCGTTGTGGCTTTTTCTTTAACTACCACCATCCGTTTTCTATAATTTTTGAGTAAAAAAATTTTTTTTTCGCGTTGTGGCTTTTTCTACACTACACAATCCGTTTTGTGTAATTTTTGAGTAAAATTTTTTTTTTTTTTTTTTTTCTTTCGCGTTGTGGCTTTTTCTACACTACCACAATCCGTTTGAGTAATTAACTTTTTGAACTTTAATATTTATATATATTTTTTTTTTTTTTGCACACATATATTTTTTTTTTTCAGTTAAACATTCCCTCTATGGGATTAATAAAGATGGTCCTTTCGGATCTTGACTTTAATGTTTTTCACTGATTTGATTTTAATTTTGTCCTTTTGGTTATTTTAGTTAACCGGTATTTCACTATTTAAATTAGTAAGGACAATTTATTTTTTCTGATATCCCGAATTAAACTTTTAAAAAAGTAAGATGCGTATTTTAACTATGGATCTTTCGGGATCCTACCACGACTGCGCCAGTTTTATGTTCGATTTAAATGTTACAAAAAAAAATATATTTAGCATTCTCATAAGAGAATGCAACCACTTAAATAAAACGCAAGTTTATTTTATTTTAATAGTTTATTAAGCATCCGATCCCTTACCTCTGGTGGGGGGAAATCTTCAGCTATACGAAGTTCAGTTAATACTAAAATCTTACAATGGTCAAGTCAACCTATTTATACTTATATCTGCATATCTAGAATAATTATTTCATCATTTATCTTTGTATGATGAAATCCAAACGATTTATTGTTATCTTTCTTTGTTTGGATGCACACTTGTGCATCTGATTTAATTTCATTGCAAACTGCTTATATGACAAAATGATCATAGAAGATACTTTGTATCTTCTTTATTGAAAGGGTGTTTTAAATATGATTATAATTGAATGTGAGGGTGTTCTGAGAACGTAACTCCTCCCCCCTTAAGTTTGATGCTCTCCTGAGAATCTAAAATTATGTTTTCAATTTTGACTTTTTTAGTTTCTTTGTATTTAAAATATAATAGCAAAATTGCAATTGTAATTATTATGAGTGTTATACTGCTATATGATATAATATGTTTTACATTATTATTGTATTTCAATTCTTGTAAAGCTTTTAAATTTTGCATGTGACTTATATGTATATCATCTAATGTAAGATTTATATGTTGTGATATATTCAATGTGTTGTACAATGGAATAACAATATTTTGCTTAAATGTATCTTTTTCGTTATTGTATATAGTTGTATTTATCTCTATGTTACATTCTTTAAAATATATAATGTTAATTTTAAAAATTGTATATTCAATGTTATTACAATAGTTATTTAGACTTGTTTTGAAAAGGTTTTTAGTTAAAATCAGTCCATCTTCTAATTCAATTAATTCTTGTTCTTTATTTAATCTTATTTTACAATTCTCATATTTTGTCTTGTACAAATTTTGGATACATATTGGACTCTTTTTTAAGTTTTTTACATATTTTATTTCATTTTTTTCATATATTGTTTCGTTGTAAATTATATAGTTATATTTAGATATTTCGATTTCAAATCCTTTATTATTAGGTATAGGTAAAGTCATTATACTTTCATATTTATACGTAAATGTAGGTATTTTTAAAACAAAAACTAATTGGTTGCTTCTTGTGAGTAGGCTGCTTTCTATATGTTCTAATTTGTTGATTGAGATATTAATTCTTCTGTTTTCTTCGTTTGTCAAGATATTTCTGCCTAAAATGCCTAATCGTGAAAAAACTATGTTGTCTTGTAACTTTTCTATTTCATTATTTAATAACATTATATCTGTATTGATCTGTAGTGAAAGTATACTCTTAGCTAAATTTTCTTGTTTAATATCTGTGGAGTTAATATATACTGATGTTTGTTTATACGGTCTGCCATTGTTTCTAATTCTGTTTGAAACTGTGTATTAATCCCTATCTGTTTATTCAAATCGGCAATAGCATTTTTATTATTTTCCTCTATGATTTTTAAATGATTTTCAATTTCTACTCTGTCATCATTGTCCATTACACCAAAAAGAAAATGGAGTCCACTACCTCCTATGTTTAAAAGTCCCCTTTTTTGTCTTGAATGTGGAAGTATACTTTTTAATTTTGATTTAGAATCTTCTAACGCATCTGTCATTAATCTATTTAATCTCAAATCTTTAAAATTATTATATCCGTTTTGTATAGAAAATTCAATTTGTTTTATAATTTCACTGTATGTTTCTAAATTAATTATATGAAGTATTTTATCGTATTTTTCGATTAATTCAATGGGCTCCTGTTTGATTATAACATACCCTGCTTGGTTGTGAATTTCTTGTAGTAAGAACTCTGACTTCACCATGGTTATAATGAAGAATAAATATATACTTATGATTTTCATACTGCCTGTAAAGAGATTAAATTATTATCTGTGTTTTGGTATTTATATTTTCTTTTGAAATAACTCTTATGTATTTTTTTCTGATTTGCGTAAAATTTATTATTTTTCTTTTCTACCTTGGTTTTCTTGTATTTTGCTGCTATCTTCTTAGCTGTTCTAACTACATCGGCTTTTATATATAACTCTTTATTTAAATCTGGTTCAACAAAATCAGTTTTATTTTGATTAAGCTTATTAATTTTATCTTCTTCAACTTTTTGAATTCTGCTTCCTATTTCTTGTAACTCTTTTTCCTTTATTTTGTTTTGGATAAAATCTATAGGTTTTCTTAATGTTGTTGAATGAATTGTACAATTATATACACTTACTGCTTTTATAACCTTTTCTTTTAAATTTAATATGTTCTTTTTATTTTCTTGTGCATTATATATACGTATATGTTCGTTGAGTGTACCATGTACTCTTTCTACGTCAGCATTGCCTGTCTTATGATTTGGGGTACTAAATTTTATTTTTATTCCTTCCTCGTTGCAATATTCTTTAAATGCTAAGCTACTAAATTCATTATCGCATACTATTTCTTCTGGTTTGCCTAGTATTGAGTTTCTTAGCTAAAGTTGTTCAATAATTTTATGAGTATTTCTGCTACCTACTGGAAAAGCTGTTAAATGTTTTGTATATTTATCTAAAATAGTCAAAAAGTAAATATCTTTGCTTGGAATATAAATATCAATGTGTACGAGTTCATTTGGCTTAAGTGCAGTTTTGCTAATTTCAAATTTTATTTTTTCTGGGTTTCTATCATGCTTTGCTGTTTGACATACAGTACAATTGTTTATATATCTTCTAATTAATTCTCTTAACTTTGGAAAATAGAATTCGTTTTTTATTTCAAGATATGTTTCATGTATTCCCCTGTGATTAAATTGTTCATGAATTTTCTGAATGAGATTCAATGCATCGTTTGTATTATTTAAATCTTTTAAAAGCGTAATGCATCTTAGTAATTTTAGTTTACTTTGATTGCTGTAAAGCTCAACATATTTTTTCTGAATTTTGCGAAATAAATTATCCAAGTGGACAGTATAATGCCACTTTGCCGTGATCGGGTAAAAATTCCCTTAATGCTTCAGTAAAATAATCGCTAACATCTTTTGATTTAATAGTAAGTCTTCTTACACCTTGATATATAAATTTTATATTTTTATTTTCATCTTCTGATACTATAACTTCTATTTGATGCTTAAACATAGTTGCTGGTAATTCTGAAATACCTATGTGATCATTTCTTTCTTCTGTTCCACTATGATTTGTGGCCAATGAGGAGTCATTTTTTCTGTTTAGTGCATTTACTTCAAGTCTACTGAGATAATCTGCTACACGATTTTCTTTTCCTTTTAAATATTCAATGTCAAAGTCATATTCATTTAAACTAATTTTCCATCTCTGAAGCTTTGAGTTTGGTTCTTTAAGGTTACTTAACCATATTAAAGGTCTATGATCAGTTCGTATTTTGAATTTGCGACCGTAAAGATAGGGTCTGAAATATTTTGTTGACCATACAATACTTAATAATTCTTTTTCAATAGTGCTATATTTGCGTTCATGTTCGTTAAGAGTGCGAGATGCATAGCATATTGGGTGATTTGATTGTGAAAGAACAGATCCGATTGCATAATTGGATGCATCTGTTGTTAATACGAACTCTTGTATAATCAGGATATTTTAAAACTGGATCACCAGATATAAGTAACTTAAGTTCTTCAAAAGCTGTAATATATTCTGGGTCCTTAATATTAATCTTTACTCCTTTCTTAAGATATTTGGTCATTGGTATTGCTACTTTTGAATAATCTTGAATAAATTTTCTGTAGTAACCTGTTAGTCCTAGAAAAGATTTTATTTGTTTTGTTGTACAAGGAATCGGTATTTTATCAATTGCTTTTATTTTCTCTGGGTTGGGCTTTATTCCATTAGTAGTAATTATATGCCCTAAATATTCTGTATTTTTGCTAAAAAACTTGCACTTATCTATTTGTATTTTTAAATTATGTTGTTTAAGTTTCTGAAATATTTTATTAATTGAACAAATATGTTCTTCTAGTGATGTACTAAATATAAGAATATCATCTAAATAAACTACACATATTTTTCCTACAAGTCCTTCTAAGACGTGATTAATCATTCGCTGAAAAGTAGCGGGGGCATTTTTTAATCCAAATGGCATCCGATTAAATTCGTAATGGCCATTAGCTGTTGAAAAAGCGGTCTTATGTCTGTCTTTAGGATTCACCAATATCTGATGAAAACCTTTAGCTAGATCTAACGTAGTAAAATATTGGGCTCTTCCCAATTTACTAAAAATATCATCAATATTAGGTATAGGAAACTTGTCTTCCACGGTTACTTCGTTAAGCTTTCTATAATCTATGACAATACGCCATTTCTTAAGTCCCGAGTTGTCTATCTTTTTGGCTACGACCCAGATAGGAGCATTATATGGACTGCTACTTTCTTTTATTATGCCTTGTTCTAACATTTTAATTATTTGTTTATCAACTTCTTCTTTATGTATTTCTGGATATCTATATAGGCGTGAATATATTGGCTTATCATCTTTTGTTTCTATTTTGTGTGTTACTTCATTTACGTTAGTTAAAATATCTCCTTCTTGATAAAATAATTGGTTATTATTCTTTATTATTTGATTGAGAGCTTTCTTTTCGTCAATATTCATGTAACGTTCTATTAACTTGTTAAATAAATTTTGTGAATCAATACTACATAAGTTTATTTGTTTACTTGACAAATCTTGAATATAATCTTGGATAATCTTTGGGTTTTGAAAGCAATGGGATTTCAATATTATTAATGTTCAAAGTATGAGTAAAGTATGATAACTCAGCTTGTAGTGGAATCAGGATATTATTTCCTAAAATTCCGTCGAAAGAACTGTTAGATATTGGAGTAATTAAAAATTCCATAGTTGAATCTTTTTTATTGAATTCACTTGGTAACGGTAAAATTATTTTCGTTTTTACTAAATTATCTTTATATAATGTCTTCAGGGCTACTGGTTTTACTAATCTACTTTCAAAGTTTCTAGGAAATATATTTTCTTTTAATACGGAAGTCGCTGCTCCTGTGTCTATTAAAAATCTAAGTTTTTTATTTAAAATATGAACATCTATGCAGGGTAATGGTCTGCTGAGGCATGTATTTGAAAATTTGATGTGTTTGGAGTCATATGATCTACTTCCATTGGGTCTGGAATGTTTCTTTTATTTTGTGTGAATGGATTCTGATTACTATATTGATTAGAAAAATTGCCACTTCTATTTGGTTGCCTATAATTTTGATTGTTTCTATAAAAATTCTGACCGATATTATTCTGATTTCTATTTATTGCTGTGTTCCCAGATTCATTTCTATAATTCCTATCGTTCCTATAGTTTGGATTAAAATTATTAATTTTGTAATTTTTATTATTGTTAAAATTGTTTTTGTATCTACCATTAAAATTATTATTGTTATTTCCAGTTCTATAACTTCGAATATTTCTATCATTACTATTATTATTTTCTTCTTTTGTCCAATGACAAGATTCTAATTTATAGAATGCTTCACTTAAAGATTGTATGTTGTGATTAATTATAATCGAACTAGCATTTGGTGGGATTTTTTCACAAAATTTAGCTAATAATGACGCTTCATTATTGCTGGGATTATACTCTATTGGTTTATCTTCCGAGAGATAATATTTATTATTTAATCTACAGAGAATGTCTGCATATAAATTATAAAGTTGTGTAATATTTTTTGAATACACTTTGTCAGCTTGCTCCTTTAATTTTAAAAAGGATTCTTTTTCACCAAAATTTCTAACTAGTATTTTTTTTATTTCCTGCCAATCGCTTGGGTCGCCACTCCGTAAAACTACATCTAAGGCGAAATCTGTTATTTTAGATTTTATTTCATTAACTATACATTCTTTTGCTGCCTCATTGTATGAGCTTGTCACGTTTATTATAAATTCTGATTTTATGATTTTATTTTATGAATATAATTAAACTACAAGATTTACCATTGAAGTTTGGTAAATTTTTTATTAATTTTAAGGGATCGATATTTATTGACTTTTTTAAAAGTCTGTCTTTAGGATTCACCAATATCTGATGAAAACCTTTAGCTAGATCTAACGTAGTAAAATATTGGGCTCTTCCCAATTTACTAAAAATATCATCAATATTAGGTATAGGAAACTTGTCTTCCACGGTTACTTCGTTAAGCTTTCTATAATCTATGACAATACGCCATTTCTTAAGTCCCGAGTTGTCTATCTTTTTGACTACGACCCAGATAGAAGCATTATATGGACTGCTACTTTCTTTTATTATGCCTTGTTCTAACATTTCAATTATTTGTCTATCAACTTCTTCTTTATGTATTTCTGGATATCTATATAGGCGTGAATATATTGGCTTATCATCTTTTGTTTCTATTTTGTGTGTTACTTCATTTACGTTAGTTAAAATATCTCCTTCTTGATAAAATAATTGGTTATTATTCTTTATTATTTGATTGAGAGCTTTCTTTTCGTCAATATTCATGTAACGTTCTATTAACTTGTTAAATAAATTTTGTGAATCAATACTACATAAGTTTATTTGTTTACTTGACAAATCTTGAATATAATCTTGGATAATCTTTGGGTTTTGAAAGCAATGGGATTTCAATATTATTAATGTTCAAAGTATGAGTAAAGTATGATAACTCAGCTTGTAGTGGAATCAGGATATTATTTTCTAAAATTCCGTCGAAAGAACTGTTAGATATTGGAGTAATTAAAAATTCCATAGTTGAATCTTTTTTATTGAATTCACTTGGTAACGGTTAAATTATTTTCGTTTTTACTAAATTATCTTTATATAATGTCTTCAGGGTTACTGGTTTTACTAATCTACTTTCAAAGTTTCTAGGAAATATATTTTCTTTTAATACGGAAGTCGCTGCTCCTGTGTCTATTAAAAATCTAAGTTTTTTATTTAAAATATGAACATCTATGCAGGGTAATGGTCTGCTGAGGCATGTATTTGAAAATTTGATGTGTTTGGAGTCATATGATCTACTTCCATTGGGTCTGGAATGTTTCTTTTATTTTGTGTGAATGGATTCTGATTACTATATTGATTAGGAAAATTGCCACTTCTATTTGGTTGCCTATAATTTTGATTGTTTCTATAAAAATTCTGACCGATATTATTCTGATTTCTATTTATTGCTGTGTTCCCAGATTCATTTCTATAATTCCTATCGTTCCTATAGTTTGGATTAAAATTATTAATTTTGTAATTTTTATTATTGTTAAAATTGTTTTTGTATCTACCATTAAAATTATTATTGTTATTTCCAGTTCTATAACTTCGAATATTTCTATCATTACTATTATTATTTTCTTCTTTTGTCCAATGACAAGATTCTAATTTATAGAATGCTTCACTTAAAGATTGTATGTTGTGATTAATTATAATCGAACTAGCATTTGGTGGGATTTTTTCACAAAATTTAGCTAATAATGACGCTTCATTATTGCTGGGATTATACTCTATTGGTTTATCTTCCGAGAGATAATATTTATTATTTAATCTACAGAGAATGTCTGCATATAAATTATAAAGTTGTGTAATATTTTTTGAATACACTTTGTCAGCTTGCTCCTTTAATTTTAAAAAGGATTCTTTTTCACCAAAATTTCTAACTAGTATTTTTTTTATTTCCTGCCAATCGCTTGGGTCGCCACTCCGTAAAACTACATCTAAGGCGAAATCTGTTATTTTAGATTTTATTTCATTAACTATAAATTCTTTTGCTGCCTCATTGTATGAGCTTGTCACGTTTATTATAAATTCTGATTTTATGATTTTATTTTATGAATATAATTAAACTACAAGATTTACCATTGAAGTTTGGTAAATTTTTTATTAATTTTAAGGGATCGATATTTATTGACTTTTTTAAAAGTCTGTCTTTAGGATTCACCAATATCTGATGAAAACCTTTAGCTAGATCTAACGTAGTAAAATATTGGGCTCTTCCCAATTTACTAAAAATATCATCAATATTAGGTATAGGAAACTTGTCTTCCACGGTTACTTCGTTAAGCTTTCTATAATCTATGACAATACGCCATTTCTTAAGTCCCGAGTTGTCTATCTTTTTGGCTACGACCCAGATAGGAGCATTATATGGACTGCTACTTTCTTTTATTATGCCTTGTTCTAACATTTCAATTATTTGTCTATCAACTTCTTCTTTATGTATTTCTGGATATCTATATAGGCGTGAATATATTGGCTTATCATCTTTTGTTTCTATTTTGTGTGTTACTTTATTTACGTTAGTTAAAATATCTCCTTCTTGATAAAATAATTGGTTATTATTCTTTATTATTTGATTGAGAGCTTTCTTTTCGTCAATATTCATGTAACGTTCTATTAACTTGTTAAATAAATTTTGTGAATCAATACTACATAAGTTTATTTGTTTACTTGACAAATCTTGAATATAACTATCTAAAGGATAATCTTTGGGTTTTGAAAGCAATGGGATTTCAATATAATTAATGTTCAAAGTATGAGTAAAGTATGATAACTCAGCTTGTAGTGGAATCAGGATATTATTTCCTAAAATTCCGTCGAAAGAACTGTTAGATATTGGAGTAATTAAAAATTCCATAGTTGAATCTTTTTTATTGAATTCACTTGGTAACGGTACAATTATTTTCGTTTTTACTAAATTATCTTTATATAATGTCTTCAGGGTTACTGGTTTTACTAATCTACTTTCAAAGTTTCTAGGAAATATATTTTCTTTTAATACGGAAGTCGCTGCTCCTGTGTCTATTAAAAATCTAAGTTTTTTTATTTAAAATATGAACATCTATGCAGGGTAATGGTCTGCTGAGGCATGTATTTGAAAATTTGATGTGTTTGGAGTCATATGATCTACTTCCATTGGGTCTGGAATGTTTCTTTTATTTTGTGTGAATGGATTCTGATTACTATACTGATTAGAAAAATTGCCACTTCTATTTGGTTGCCTATAATTTTGGTTGTTTCTATAAAAATTCTGACCGATATTATTCTGATTTCTATTTATTGCTGTGTTCCCAGATTCATTTCTATAATTCCTATCGTTCCTATAGTTTGGATTAAAATTATTAACTTTGTAGTTTTTATTATTGTTAAAATTGTTTTTGTATCTACCATTAAAATTATTATTGTTATTTCCAGTTCTATAACTTCGAATATTTCTATCATTACTATTATTATTTTCTTCTTTTGTCCAATGACAAGATTCTAATTTATAGAATGCTTCACTTAAAGATTGTATGTTGTGATTAATTATAATCGAACTAGCATTTGGTGGGATTTTTTCACAAAATTTAGCTAATAATGACGCTTCATTATTGCTGGGATTATACTCTATTGGTTTATGTTCCGAGAGATAATATTTATTATTTAATCTACAGAGAATGTCTGAATATAAATTATAAAGTTGTGTAATATTTTTTGAATACACTTTGTCAGCTTGCTCCTTTAATTTTAAAAAGGATTCTTTTTCACCAAAATTTCTAACTAGTATTTTTTTTATTTCCTGCCAATCGCTTGGGTCGCCACTCCGTAAAACTACATCTAAGGCGAAATCTGTTATTTTAGATTTTATTTCATTAACTATAAATTCTTTTGCTGCCTCATTGTATGAGCTTGTCACGTTTATTATAAATTCTGATTTTATGATTTTATTTTATGAATATAATTAAACTACAAGATTTACCATTGAAGTTTGGTAAATTTTTTATTAATTTTAAGGGATCGATATTTATTGACGCCATTTTTACCTGATTTTCTAAATTGATTGCTGGTTGACTTTCTTCAGATTTTTCTTCCTCTATTGTTTTTCCTCTTATTTGTTGAATTGCTACCGCTTCTGTTGATTCTCCTTCCTTTTTGTTGAATTTTAATGCAGCTGGTATGGTGTATGGTGCGAATTTTGGCATGTGAACTTTTTTATAAGTCTCTCATTAATAGTTCAATAAAAGCGTAAATTTTTTTTTTCCGCGTTGTGGCTTTTCTTTAACTACCACAATCAGTTTTGTATTATTTTTGAGTAAAAATTTAGTGTTTCGCGTTGTGGCTTTTTCTTTAACTACCACCATCCGTTTTCTATAATTTTTGAGTAAAAACTTTTTTTTTTCGCGTTGTGGCTTTTTCTACACTACCACAATCCGTTTTGTGTAATTTTTGAGTAAATTTTTTTTTTTTTTTTTTTTCGCGTTGTGGCTTTTTCTACACTACCACAATCCGTTTGAGTAATTAACTTTTTGAACTTTAATATTTATATATATTTTTTTTTTTGCACACATATATTTTTTTTTTCAGTTAAACATTCCCTCTATGGGATTAATAAAGATGGTCCTTTCGGATCTTGACTTTAATGTTTTTCACTGATTTGATTTTAATTTTGTCCAATACCTTTTGGTTATTTTAGTTAACCGGTATTTCACTATTTAAATTAGTAAGGACAATTTATTTTTTCTGATATCCCGAATTAAACTTTTAAAAAAGTAAGATGCGTATTTTAACTATGGATCTTTCGGGATCCTACCACGACTGCGCCAGTTTTATGTTCGATTTAAATGTTACAAAAAAAAATATATTTAGCATTCTCATAAGAGAATGCAACCACTTAAATAAAACGCAAGTTTATTTTATTTTAATAGTTTATTAAGCATCCGATCCCTTACCTCTGGTGGGGGGAAATCTTCAGCTATACGAAGTTCAGTTAATACTAAAATCTTACAATGGTCAAGTCAACCTATTTATACTTATATTATGCTTATTTGCTGCATATCTAGAATAATTATTTCATCATTTATCTTTGTATGATGAAATCCAAACGATTTATTGTTATCTTTTTTTGTTTGGATGCACACTTGTGCATCTGATTTAATTTCATTGCAAACTGCTTATATGACAAAATGATCATAGAAGATACTTTGTATCTTCTTTATTGAAAGGGTGTTTTAAATATGATTATAATTGAATGTGAGGGTGTTCTGAGAACGTAACTATTCGTATACCGAATGTGTGAGCGCAAGGCAGTTGTAGCAGTACTTTTTGGATTGAGCTAGCTTACGTCGAGATGCGACATCCATGTCTAAAAAATTCTTACATAAACGCAAGGGATGATTACTGTTGCATATTTTACAACAAAAACTCTTTTCTGCGGAATGAAATGAGTTAACTTTCTTAAAATTGGAATTTGAATTTGAAATGTGATTAGCCTTTTAACGGGAGCATTGCGTTACTTCTTCCACAGATTCAAGAATTTTATATCTGGAAGCGAGAAAATCCTCCAAGGATTGCCAGGTAGGAACTTCTGTTTCTGTTTTCAAACTTTGTTCAAAAAGGAACAAAGTATTTTCAGGTATCTTTTGCGAAACAAGAAAAACTAAAATCGTATCCCAATTTTCAGTCTTAACGCTAAAACTTGAAAGAATCCCTAAGCAATCGCGCACGGTTCTATGTAATTTTCTTAAGGCAGATCCACTTTCAATAGTGATCGATGGAATTGAAAAAAGTGTTTTAAGTTGAGTATTTATTAAGATCCTTTTATTTTCATACTGGGATTTTAAAGCTTCCCACGCAAGAGTAAAATTATCTGCAGTGAGTGAAAACTTGTCGACAATATCATGAGCTTCCTTTTTGGTTTTTAAGCGTAGATGATATAGTCACTTAAACGGGGGTGGTTCGCATAAATAGATGTGAACATGTCACGAAAGGTAGGCCAGGATTCGTAATCACCCTCAAAACATTCAACGTCGCAAGGTGGAACTTTAACTCCAAAATCTGGTTTAGTGGACTCAGATATTTGAGAATGTTTTAAATCATCTTTAATTTCGGTTTCCTTGTTTTTACTTGTACCCATCTCAATTTTATCGATTATACATATACTGTACTGAAATAATTTAGTGATACTGAATTGTATTTTTCTTTTATTGTCGATAATTTTGCATCGTCTATGGTTTTATCCTCATTACTTAAACATTTTGCATACACTGTGCGATCTTATTCCATAAATCTTCGAATTCCTTTTTCCAAACCTTGAACATACCACAAGTCATCGTATCTTTGTTTGGTACATCCCGAAAACTTTCAGAAAAAAATCTTTAGATGCAGCCATTTTCAAAAAAACGATGAAAAGAAAATTAATTTGTTCTCAAACGAAGAAAAAAGGTGCACAAATTGCAATAAACTTCCAAAAAAATAGAAATAATTAAATTTCTGAACAAATTTTACTTTAAAAAGCCAAAAAAATTCTTTTAAAATAGAAGAAGCGAAAATTATCTCAAAAAATAAATTGTTGTTCACCAAGAAAATCAATTCAAATAAAGATTATAGATAATCCTTAAAAGGATTTAAAAAACACCGTAAGAAAACTGTACTATATCACGAGATTAATAAGAAACCGTAGGGAAACTGTACTTTATCACGAGACTAAAAAGAAACCGTAGGGAAACTGTACTCAAACCTTTCGATCAAAAATCGCTTCAAATATACCCACATTAAAAAAAATATTTTATATTTCTTTAATTAAATTTCCATTAAAATTTTTTTTAAATAAAATGTCTTTCATTAATTTGCACATGAGCAAGGCAAATCTTTATATTTTTATAAACCAATAAAATGATATTAATCACGGTCAAAAATAATAATTATTTTATGTAATTATAATTATATACCAAATAAATGTATAAAATCATCACCAAATTTTAATGCACAGCACCTACTTTGGGTAAAAGGATATAGGATTTCCAATAGGAGTGCACAATTTGCATAAAAAGTCTTTCTCAAAAGTCCAAAAGATTCCAATGATCAAGATTCGCATCAATTCAATTTTGTCCAAAAAAATAACTCAAAGGAATATGAGTTGGGTTCACAAAATTAATTGCTGTCCATAAATCGGCATTCGGCTCGATTGGATCAAAAAAAAATGTTGGGAGGATTCCAATATAAATCCCAGGTCAAATAATGATAAGCTGTAATTTAAAATCTTTGCAGTACCAATAGAAATAAAAAACACAATAACCAGTTTTTTACCTTTTGAACTATTATTTTATAAATGTCTTTATTCTTCAAATATAAATTATGAACTAACTTACAAAAGAAATTAAAATAAGAACTTAGCTTAGTCAAAGCGACTATCACGGTGGTGAAAACACAAACTTAGTTTGCGGAGAGGTGAATAACAAAAATAGAGAGTTTACAGATTACTCAACTTCATTAAAAACATATGGTAACTTAATTAGGGTTACGTAAAGAACAAAATGCCGAAAAGTATGCTTTAAATTTGTAATCATTATTTGAATTTGAATACAAATTATTTGAATTTAATAAAACTGACTTCAACACATAGTGTCTCATGTTTTCTCCTCATCAACGTCAACCGACTCGAATAAAAGTGTGTCTGTGTGTAGCTACTAGCTGGGATCAAAGCCGTTTAATGGGTTTTAAAAGTATGAATTGGAAAAGGAGTGCATTGATTGTTGGATATAGAAAAATGAAAATGATGATCTGGGAATTTGGATTTTGTTTCGATGGAGCAGGCAACGGAATTGGAGAAGTTTAATGTATTAGGAAAGTGACTGGGTTTAAGTGGAGCGATCGTTGATCGCGTGGTTGACGACTTTGGAGTTGAATGGAATTTTTGTAGGTAATTAAAAGGAAATGATGATATAGGAATTTTAACGTAGATTTTTTTTCATATGCCAAATGGGTTTGCAAGACAAAAAGCTTTTAATGGATATTTAACTATTTTTACTTAAGTTAATTGCACCCCGGACCGCACTTTTGTGTCCAAATTTCTTCGACGAATCAAATAAACTTGATTGAAAAATTATAAAAATATATTTTCTGTGTGAAGCACCCTGTTAATGACATCAAACCATTCCATTTTCTTTTTCTTTTTTTGTTAATTGCTAATGGGAATTGTTTTTGGTTTGCGTCGTGAAAAATTAATTAAATTAAGTAGCACAATACCTATTTTAAAAAATGTGAACAAAAGCAAATTAATACAAATGTTTTTTATTTCAATATCTTAAAATTCACTCGTCTTTAAATTAACTTTTACATTTAAATCACTGTTTGTTATCCTAAATTGTTTTGGAACGAAACCATGATTTAATTCCCAAATGGAAATTTTCCCAAATAGAATTTGTTTCTCTACTTGTGTCTTGGATGACACAATTTTGAATGGTTTCTGGGAACAACAATGTCACAACAACGTCAAAGCAGACACATGACACTTATAGTCGCAAAATGCTATTGGGGAAGAGGAAGTCTTAATACAAAATTAATTTGGTTGTCAACATGAATTTAGTAAACATGAATTTCTAAGAGATTAAAAAGTGTGTCTATATCTTGTATAGGAAGTGGTAAACAATTTTCTTCTGGAAGGAGTAATTGTATCTTTTTAATTTCTTCGGTGAGTTAAGAAGGATCAATAAGATATGGGTGAAGTTTTCAATGGGCTGCGGAGTAAATAGCGTCAAGGAGGTTGAAAACTGGTTGAATAGTAGTATTCTGATAATGAGTTGAATATTGTTTAAAGTTCGTTTAGGTGAATAAAGGATTTATTTATCATGTTGTTACTATTTGAGTTCTTGTTTATTTGGTTCATGACGTTACTGGTTTCTTCATTTTTTTCTTCTATTTTAATAATTTGGTCGTTTGTAAGGTTTTATTGATGGATGATATTTTTTGATATTGAAATTTGTTTTTCGTTTAATTGGGATTCATAATGTTGTTGTCGTCGAGGGTGCAAAATAATTGCTTTGATATAGAACCAATAGCGTTTATTAATCCTCTTTTTTGTATTCGAGGTTTAATGGTGGTTCCTAAGAATATGGTCTTGCGATTTAGTTCGATCAAGGACTAACTTAGAAAGAGTAGGAAGGGATTCGCGTTGGGATAAGTGTTCGTTAGACAAAAGAAGTTGATTGCAAGAGGACACAATTTTTTCATAGGTCAGTAAGATAGAATTGTATTGAAGGTTGAGATCGGTAAGGTTAGTATATATGAGTAAGTTACAATGGTTAGAGTAAAGCTTAAGATCACCAAATTGTTCATAGTAAATTCCCATCTTATTTTTCAAGTCGACGATTTCATATGGTTACTCGTGGTTGATCAACATTGGGTTACTCAGGATTATTTTAAAGATGAGGATTACAATTATAGGTTCCTCCATTTCTGGAAAGAATATCGAGATTGAAGATTTTAATTAACTTGAAAAAATGTTTAGTCTATCATTGTGAACTTTAACTATTTTGTTTTTAATTTTAATTTGGGAGTTTACTCCTGACTTGGATAAAATTTCGTAAGGTCCTGGCCAAAGAGGAAGAACCTTTTTGTTTTTATTTTTTTTTATTACTTTCATTTTTGAGTAGAACAAGCGTTCCTATCTATTATACTGAAGTTTTGAAAATTCCTTGATCTTGAGAAGTTTGTCTTAGCGACTTGGTGGCAATGTTGAAGCCTTGATTTAAGTTCATTTACATAAAGATCGTAATTGTAGCAGATTTCCGTTTTTTTGTTACACTAGAAGGAAGTTCAATTTGTCTACCACACATAAGTTCGAATGGAGTGTATGACGTTGAAGTGTTAGGAGTTGTGTTATGGACGAAAACGGCATATTAAATCCAGTTATCCCAATCATCTTGAGATTTATTGATAAAAAACGGAGATATTCAACGAAGTTTCTGTGGCTTCTTTCGCAAGGTCCATTTGATTGTGGTCGGTATGCAGTTGTTTGGAGTTTAGTAATTTTAAGAAGTTTGCATACATTTTTGAATATATCTTAGGAAATTTTGGCCTTCTTTTTTCTATATATGTGAACAAGTATGTGCAGACGATACCTAGTTACACATTAGTTGCTCTTTGGATTCAATCGATCAATGTGTTAGGCTCATGAAAAGTGACTTGGAAATGGTGTATAATTGGTCGCAACAAAATCTATTACATGTAAACCCTTTACAGTCAAAGTGTATACTTATATCTAAAAAAGTTATCAGCACCTCAAAATTCCCGTTTATTAATTTTCAGGATAGTCCCATCGAATACGTCGAGAAGGCTAAAAACCTGGGTATGATCTTCAATCGAACATTAACATAGAATGATCACATTAACATGATAGTTGGGAAAGTCTATGGTATACTTCGTTCATTGTGGGCTACTCAATATTTTACCCCCCTGAAAACTCGAATTCTATTAAATAAAACGCTTATTATCCCAATACTGACTTATGGCTGTGAAGATTTTGGAAATTGCGATTCTGCAAGTAGCCGTAAACTCAATGTTGCTTACAACAATGGTGCTCGATATGTTTTTGACCTGCGAAGGTATGATCATATACTCGCCTTATATCTGACCGTTCGCTTGATAGCCTTTTGAAATACCGCACTGTAGTAATGTTGTATAATATTATTAATTCACATCAACCCTCCAGCCTTTTAGCAGAATAACTTTTTGCTCATCTATTAGGACTAGACATATTTTACCCCCGCGTTTTTCTTGCATGACGTCTGAACGACAATTTTTTGTTCATACCACCCGACTTTGGAACTCCCTCCCACTCCAACTAAGAGAAATAAGCTTAAAGAAAAGATTTCTTGATGAATTAAGAAAAATTTTGTCATCATAATTTAAAAACTTGTTTCATTAGTCTCATAATATCTTTCATCTTGTTAAACTTTGTAATAATTTTGTTGCTGTTTTGTTTAATTTTAATATTTTATCTTATATATATCCGGTAGTTTTTAATACATATTTGTTCTACTTTTCAAAGCTTATCGTTTTTTTAAAAGATAATGTATCTTATTGTGTAAGCATTCAAAATATTTAAATAAAATAAAATAAATAAAAAAAATAAAAATAAAATTTTGGCCTTGGTCTGACAACACGTATTTGGGTGTGCCACGAATGCTTCGGCGATTGTATTTGCCTCTTGTATCTGTGTATTTCGTAAGATCATCGATGAATGTTAAAAGATATTTATTATTATTATAAGGGCCAACGATATCGATAGAAATTTTTCGAAGGGGTATTTGGAAGTAGAAGTTATAACCATAGGTTCAATGGTGTATTGAGTTACTTTGTTTTTTTGATAGAGTTCGCAATTTTTAATATAGTTTTTTATATCTTGAAACATATTCTTCCAACTGTGATATAATTTTATAAGTTTGAAAGTTCTGTTGACACCACTGTGTCCTCCAATGGGATTTAAGTGGAATTCCTTCGGTATAGTTTTGATTTTGTTTTCTGGTAGGTTTTGACTTGTTGAAGGGATAGAAGAAGTGTTGGTACCTGACATCATATTTGTGATTAAATGTGTGGTATAAGGGTTAAAATTGTTATTTAAATAGTTCGAATTTGTATTTGGAGATGTTATGGAATAATAAGCAGTGGTATTCAAGGCAGATGTGGTGCAAGAATTATTAATTGACGAGTTAGTACATGGATTTGCATTTGAATTTGAAGACATGGTACAAGAATTAGTAATTGACGAGTTAGTACAAGGATTTTCATTTGAATTTGATTGAATTGACGAATTAGTTCAAGGATTTGCATTTGAATTTGAAGACGTGGTACAAGAATTAGTAATTGACGAGTCGTTACAAGGATTTGCATTTGATATATGAGACGTTATTATTGATGGGGTAGAAGACGACGTAGGAGTTGATGACGAAATATTTTCTCCATGGGCAAGTGCTCCACATGGGAATTTATTCCACTTTTAGTGGGAATCTGCTCCACTTTTCAATGTAGAGTTAATTCCCAATCGTAGTGAGATTGTATTCCACTTTAAAAAGTGTGATATTTTTTCCCACCTCAATGCATTTAAACGATGTTATCTCTACTGTTGGGGGTACAATTGGTCCACCCTAGGTACTGTTCAGTGAAAGTTAAATTCTTTCTTACAGTCATTGGGAAACAACTCCACTTTAGAAAGTGAACTACTTCCTCACTTAAAAGTGCAATGAATACCCATCTTCAGTGGGAAATTAATCCACATTGAAAAGTGGAGCATATTCCAACTAAAAGTGGAATAAATTCCCATTTGGAGCACTTGCCTGTGGAGTTATTTCCCTGCATCCGTGTAAAGTTGACATTTTCTTCCATACAGATACGGTCGGAAATGTTTGACTGACCAAACGATAGCCAAGAGTTCCTTATCTGTAGTAGAATAATTCCTTTTACTTTTTATAAGAGTCCGTGAGGCATAGGAGAAAGGAAGGTCGTGACCAATTTCACCTTCAGAAAGAACGCTTCCAATAGCAACTCACTTGCATCCGTTGTCAAAATAATTTTTTTTGTGAAATCAGGATATTGATGAAGGGGGGATTAATATGTTTTTCTTTTAATCCATGAAAAGAATTTGATCAAAGAGGAGTCCAGTCAAAGCGAACATCCTTTAGAAATGTTTGCGAAATCTTTTATGAAGCGCCGATAATAACTTGCAAGACCAAGGAAGCTTTTTATTTGTTTTGTGTTCTTGGGTTGTGCCAATTTTTTTTACACATGATTTTTTGTGGATCAGGTTTAATACCAGATTCGTTTATCACTTGTCCCAAATATATGAGCTCAGATAGCACAAATTGACATTTATCGGGTTGTAATTTTAGGTTATGCATTTTCCTTAATTTTGAATTGTTTTCTTCTAGAGTCTTACCATAGACCACAATGTCATCCATATAAACGAAGGTTTTTATAGCTTGAAGTCCAGTCAAAACATTTTTCAATAACCTTTGGAAGGTGGCTGTTGCACCTTTTAATCCATAAGGCATTCTAATGAGTTCATAATGACCAAAAGGAGAAGAGAAAGCAGTCTTTTCTCTATCTTCCGGGCGGACTTCAATTTGATGAAAGCCACTGGCTAGATCTAAGTTGAGAAGAACTTTGAACTCATTAACTGATCCAGAATGTCAGTTATATTAGGCAACGGGTTTGCGTCACCGACAGTTTTGTCTTTGAGTTTTAGAAAATCGATGACGGTTCTCCATTTCTTGTTACCATCTTTATCAGGTTTTTTCGGAACAACTAAGCGGAAAATTCACGGACTATTCGATGGTTGGACGCACGACTAGTTTCTCAATAGTTTTAATTCTATCGTAAGAAGCAGGATACTGTTGAATATGCAAAATATTGTAATTAGAGACTTTGTGAAATACTATATCATCAGTATTATCCTCAATAGAGGATTTGGAAGATTTAACGGCAGAAATGTAGGAAATAGAACTATTGGCGGAGAGATGCTTTTACCAATATATTAATAAAATCGAATTTTTAGTAACCTTTGTATCGTAAAAGATATATAATTGTTATTTGTGGGCTATAGGTCGATTGTAATAAAAAGATGTTTTTATTATGTTCGTTTCGAGTATGTTTGTACTCTTCATCAGGCTACAACAATTATCAAGAAACAGAGAATATTAAATTGAAATTAAATGTAGTTGATATCAATTTAACAGTAAGACAGTTAAATGTAATGGAAAATTTTAACTGTCTTTCTGTTAAATTGATGTCTAACTACATTTAATTTCAATTTAATATTCTCCGTTTCTTGATAGTTGTTGTAGCCTGATGAAGAGTACAAACATACTCGAAACGTTGCAATGAATAAATAACATCTTTTTAATACAATCGACCTATAGCCCACAAATAACAATTATATTACCAATATATAATCCATTCGGAAATTGTTGTGAGAGGCATATGCTGTCCACACTAATTTCCTTGAGGATTGGGACAATGATTTCGGACCTAGGAGAGATAGTGATAAGATTTTATGGAATTAAGTCATATTCGATAAAAAATTCTTTGAAGAGAATGTGAGTATTTTGGTGCCATAATCGATTCGAGCTTTATGATCGTCGAGAAAATTGTTACATATGATTCCATCATTACTTATAGGAAAATTTCTATCTACTACATGGAAAGGATAAGAGATTGTAGTATTTTTGGGAAGGTTGATGTTCAACTATATGACATCTTTAGTAAGAATCACTGTATCAGTTATACCAGTTAAGGAATGAATTACGTTCGAGTCGATAATAGTTCAGGTTTTAATTTATCCTGGTCACTGAAAAGGAATTCAGATGTTATTTCTTTGGAATCTACCCTACTTTTTTTTTTTTTTTTATTTCATTTTTCTTGTCTTACAGATTTTAATTTAACAATAATTTAACAAATTCTAAAGTAGATAAAGAAAAGAATAGCTAGTGACATTTGTATTTAAAAATTAAATAGTGTTAATGTCTCATCATTGAAAAATAGTTTTGTAACACTCACATCATTTTTCATTATTTATTTATAGTATTCTTTTCTTATTAATTCATTTATTATATTATTTTCAAATACATTTCATATGAATAAAAAAAAAACTGTGGCAACTCTGCTAAACACAACATAATATATGTGTACATATTTGTAAAGCTTTTCTCCTTTTTGTAAATGCTCCAGCTGAGAGGCACAAATAAAAACTACAATATCATAATAAAGCTCCAGCTGTGACGCATACCTACTTAACAAAACAGATACCTACTACATATAAAGAAAAGCTCTCTATAGAAACAACCACCAAGAATGAAAAATATATTGTTAAAGCTCTCACAAAATTTGTATAAAAGGCGGAGTTCTATCAGTAGAAAATCATTCTTGTTTGGTGTTTCGCAAGCGACGGACGGGTACTTCCACTGTCATTGAAAAGCAGCAAACAAGGAGTTTGAGAAATTTACATAAGTAAACGGTCAGTTGACATTTTTGTTAAGTTTTGATTTCTACTGACGAACGGTCGGGTAATCCACTGTCTCTGTAGATATTACAACTTATACGGCCTTTTTTTTAAATACACGCCATTATTTTTCCTCTTAATTATTTTAATAAAGAAGTTTTTGTAATTAATAATAATACGGCGTTTTCAATATTTATCCTCGTCTCTCCTTTATTTGTTTGGTCGCCCATTCAGCTTCTGCTGTAGTATTTGGACAGCACAGTCAAGCGGTGGAGGGCAAAGCAAAGCTGCGCTGAGACTTTAGAGAGTATTCTTCACTCTCTGTTAACTAATACAGTTAACTATTATTTATTTCGTCGCCCATTCAGCTTCTGCTGTAGTCTAAGAACAGCACAGTCAAGCGGTGGAAGACAGCAAAATAATAATAACACGTTGTTTTTTTCCTTCTCTTATAGTAGGACTTCAGTAAACCACGAACCTGAGGAGACCCCTATACCCCCTATAAATAGGTATTCAAAATAGAGTCTTCTACAATTGGCGCCCAACTTGTCGGCAAGTCTGCTACAAGCACAACGGAGGTAGATACAAAGCCTCGAAGAAGTAAACGTATAGCTTCACACCGAAAAGGTCATACACAAAAAGAAATGGCACAATTCACAAATGAGCAGCTGCTAACTTTCATAGAAGCTATGCAAACTCAAAGCAGCATAAAAGGCAGTTTTAGCAATTGCACGTCACGTTTTAAAGGAGAACGAAACTTCCGCATATATATGGAGATCTTCGAGAAAAAACAAAAAGCAAACGAAAAAACAGATGACTTCATATGTGCCAAGCGAGCACTATTTGCGAAGCTAAAAGTTCAAAAGCCAAAGGAAACAATGATGCTTGACATGCTATATGGACTACTACATATGCGCATTAGAGATGGAGTTCCACCTGACAGCTTTAAAAATTTTCAAGATCTACTTAACAAAGCTCGAGCCGTTGAATCAATCCTTACAGAGAAAGAAAACTCTAAAAATACAAAAAGTGATTTCGCACCAACAAAAAACAGATGCAATTTTTGTAAGCATCCTGGTCACACACAAGAAGAGTGCAGAAAGAAAGAGGGGTAAGAAGCAAACAAGAACGTCACCATACAACCGATTGTAAGCCAGATTCACTGTTACAAATGCAAGCTACCTGGAGTTGTCCGGTCCACCTGTCCAAATTGCAAAGAACTACCGAAAGGCCCATCTACAGTATCTTTCAATTGTATAAATATGACCCTTGGAACTGAGCTACCAACAATACCAATAGAAGCAAAAGGTAAAATAGGTATGGCGTATCTAGACACTGCTGCCCGCACGAGTGTTTGTGGAAGGATTCACCTGATGAAGAATGACGTCAAATTTTCACAAATCCCAGACAATGTTACTCTTTCAGATGGTAACACTAACAAAGATGACATTTTTATTGGAAAAACCAATATCGATATTGGGAACCGTAACAGACCAATTAAATTCATCGCTTTGCCAAAAGCTACTGACAATCGTACACTTATTGGTATCGATTTCCTTGAACAAAATGGAATGGTTCTCGACTTAGGACAGCGTATGTGGTATTATGCTGATGATCCTGAAAAGAAGTTCGATTTTTACGACACCTCGCACACTCAGGTCATAACAGATAACACTTGTCGCTACCCCCAAATTGCTTAGTGAGAACTCACCAAATGAAGGAACACCCATCAAATATGCCAACGATTTCTTGGATTGGTTTGAACCTATTGATGTAGTCTCACCATTAAGTGCAACGCCCAAATCAGAACCGATTACCATTAAAACTACTGAAGCAAAACGAAGTATTAACAAACTTCATTCAACAATGAAACGCTCTTTCTCAGCGATTTCAAATGCGAGAAATGATTACTCACCGCATTCCATACAAATTTTTAAAGATACCCTTAGAAATGAAATTACGAAAGGCCCATCTACAGTATCTTTCAATTGTATAAATATGACACTTGGAACTGAGCTACCAACAATACCAATAGAAGCAAAAGGTAAAATAGGTATGGCGTATCTAGACACTGCTGCCCGCACGAGTGTTTGTGGAAGGATTCACCTGATGAAGAATGACGTCAAATTTTCACAAATCCCAGACAATGTTACTCTTTCAGATGGTAACACTAACAAAGATGACATTTTCATTGGAAAAACCAATATCGATATTGGGAACCGTAACAGACCAATTAAATTCATCGCTTTGCCAAAAGCTACTGACAATCGTACACTTATTGGTATCGATTTCCTTGAACAAAATGGAATGGTTCTCGACTTAGGACAGCGTATGTGGTATTATGCTGATGATCCTGAAAAGAAGTTCGATTTTTACGACACCTCGCACACTCAGGTCATAACAGATAACACTTGTCGCTACCCCCAAATTGCTAAGTGAGAACTCACCAAATGAAGGAACACCCATCAAATATGCCAACGATTTCTTGGATTGGTTTGAACCTATTGATGTAGTCTCACCATTAAGTGCAACGCCCAATTCAGAACCGATTACCATTAAAACTACTGAAGCAAAACGAAGTATTAACAAACTTCATTCAACAATGAAACGCTCTTTCTCAGCGATTTCAAATGCGAGAAATGATTACTCACCGCATTCCATACAAATTTTTAAAGATACCCTTAGAAATGAAATTACGCCAGAGCAAAACCATGGAAAGGAAAACTTATTCCCCGCTTTAATACGCACCGAGGAAGAGATATATTTTGAAACTTTCTTCACCGAAATTCTTGCCATTGACGTTCAGTTACGCGACAATGAGGCCGTCGACTTACTGGAAGATGATAAAACCAAACTCAATGAGTTGTTGTTGCTTGAGGAAACCTTGTTTGATCCACCAACAGAACCGACACCTTGTGCTCAGTATAGCACAAGATCAACACAAGCAACCATGAGCCAATTTCATCGACCCCTTATCGACTCTCACCCATCCGAAAAGAACAACGAAAAGAAGAATTGCAAAAGATGCTTGAAATAGGCATAATTGAAGAAAGCGAATCACCTTGGGCTGCTCCTGTGGTATTAATACCTAAAAAAGATAAAGGGATACGTGCCTGTATTGATTACAGAAAGCTTAATAGCATTACTGTCCCAGATAAAAATCCTCTCCCAAGAATCGACGATTTATTACACACTACACTGAAAACTAAATTCATGAGCACCTTAGATCTTCAAACGGGTTATTACCAAATACAAATCACAGAAAGCGATATTGAAAAAACCGCATTTATAACACCTTTCGGATTGTATCAATTTAAGCGTATGCCATTTGGAATTCGAAATGCTCCTGCGACTTTTCAAAGGCTGATGGATGAATTCCGAAAAGGAATTCCCGGAATATTTATTCTTATATATATTGATGATATAATCATATGCTCAGATAGCTTTGAAGAACATTATCAGGACCTAAAGAAAGTATTCCAGCACCTAAGAGTATTCCAACTGAAGATCAATTGAGACAAGTCAAACTTCTGCTGTCCAAAAGTTGCATACCTAGGTCATATTATTACGTCGCAAGGGATCCAAGTCGATCCAGAAAAAGTTTCCGCTATCGCCAACCGACCAGAACCAACCAATTTTAAGCAGACATTATTATTCTTGCAAACCTGCTCATGGTTTCGCCGTTTTATAAACAATTTTGCTGATGTTTCTAAACCCTTGAGCAGTTTGACGAAGAAAAACGCTGTGCGCTCAATCAAGTGGGGCCAAGAGGAAAGAACTGCATTTAATACTTTTAAGCACTTGCTCACAACCGCACCCATCCTACAGCAAGCACAGGAAGACCAGCTTTACACATTGAAAACCGATGCCAGTAACTATGCTCTCGGGGCTGCTTTATGCCAGGGGGAGAAAGAGACGGAGCATCCTATTGAATATGCGTCGAGACTACTCACAAATGCGGAGCGCAACTACTCAACTACGGAACGAGAAGCCCTAGCCATTGTATGGGCAGTCAACAAATTCCGAGGTTACATTGAGGGTGGTGAAATAACCCTTAAAACAGACCATCAACCTCTAAAATGGTTAGGTTAGGTTAGGTTAGGTTTATGTGGCTGTCAGGAAGACTACTGCCACACTTAGACCACAGATAGGTCCGTTGTGATACCACGAAATGTGCGAGGGAGTATTTCTTTAATTAAACCAGTTGGAGCTTCTTATGAAGCGATGTAAAGATAGAATATCAACGTTCGACATATCGCTTGGATCGTCGAAAAAGAAATTACCCAGGTGTAATTTACGTCTTTGGGAGAGAGCTGGGCATGAACAGAGAAGATGGGTGATAATAGTCTCCTCCTCCTCCTCGTCCATGCAGCTTCTGCAAAAATCATTAGAGAATACGCCAAGTCTTATGGCGTGTCTTCCTATGAGGCAGTGTCCGGTTATGACACCAATTACGGAGCTAAGATGTAATCTGCTCATAGATAACAAACATTTGGTACGTTTCTGATCTAATTTTGGCCAGATTTGCTTTGTCGCTACGCAGGTAGTAGTGTTTGTCCATCTTAAATTTGTTTTCTCTATGACATTTAGTTTTAGCATGAGTTTGCTTGTAGCGATAGGTATACCAATATTCACCTTGTTAGGTAAAACCGGCAATAGGGTTCCATTTCTGGTGAGTTCATCGGCTTTGCAGTTTCCCTCAATGTCTCTGTCTTAAATGGTTAATGAACTTAAAATCACCCACAGGAAGACTAGCAAGATGGGCACTACAGCTTCAGCCCTATAACTTCAGCATTGAGTACAATCCAGGAAGAATGAACTGTGTTGCCGACATGCTATCACGACCACCCTGTGAAGATTTGGGTCATACCGACTCCAAATGCCGCATCTGCAGTTTCCAGATAGATTTACCAACAATAAATGCAAAAGAAATCCGTGACGCTCAGTTAGAAGACGCTGATATTAAAATCATCACTGAATCCTTTGAAAATAATGATGAGAATGTATTTAGATGGACATCCCGTGGATACCTGTTTAATGATGGTACCTTATACAGATATTCTCCAGAATCTGATGCTGAAACTGCGCAACTAGTTATTCCCATATAGGAACGAGATACCATTTTAAATCATTACCATGATGAAACCACATCAGGTCACTACGGCGTCGATCGCACTTTAGCTCGAATCGCCACTAGATATTTCTGGCCTGGTATGAGAAAAAGTGTAATAAAACATATGATAACTGTCCTGCCTGCCAGCGATATAAACCAAGTAATCTAAAGCCTTGTGGATTACTACAAACAGTATCAAGTAATCAACGGTTTGAGGTAGTAGCAGCTGATTTATTTGGACCATTACCAACCACTACTGATGGATACCAATGGATCTTGATAGCTGAAGACTTAGCAAGTAGATGGATTGAAGTCTTTCCACTCAGGGAAGCAACAGCGGAAAACTGTGCCTTAATTTTTTTACAGGAAGTTTTTTTCGCTATGGTATGCCAAGACGACTGGTAACCGACAACGGACCACAGTTCATATCTGTGGTAATGCAACAACTTGCTGACTTCCTCGGTATCCAACAAACTTTAACACCTGTTTACCATCCCGAAGCTAATCCGGTGGAGAGAAAGAACAGGGACCTGAAAACCCAACTTGGAATTATGGTAGGAAACCATCATACAGCGTTGGGCTCCACACATCAGCTTATTATTATTCTACAGGAGACGCCAGAGGAAGAAGTCGAACAGTTCAAGTACGTTGATAGTATTGTATCTGCAAATGGTGGTATGTATCTGGATGTTAAAATCAGAATTTATGGCTCGTGCTGCCTTCGGTACTCTATCCCTAATTTGGAAATCGAGTAAAATCTCCGCACTGAGTTTGAGATTCTTCGAATCTTCGAATCTTATGTCAAATCCCTGCTGTTATATGCTTGTGAAACCTGGAAAGTTACGTCTACCATTTCGAGAAAGGCAAGAGCGGCTGGACGTTGGTATAAAAAAGCGTAAACGGCAATGAATTGAATCTGAGGAAGCCAAACGATGAAATTGAAAAACAGTCCTTTGAATGGAATCCTCAGGATGCACGGCGGGTTTGAAGACCAAGAACAACATGGAAATCAACTGTTTTAGCAGAAGCAGAATCCCAGAGAAAGACGTGGCCACAGTTGCTTGCAGACCGCGAAGGATGGAGACGTTTTGTTGACGCACTATAATGATACAGAGATTATATCGAAGAATCATATTTTTAAAACCTTAATTGTTTAATCTATAATTTTTAATTATTTAAAATATTGATATTTTGTTTGTTTTTGGTTTTTGCTATTCCATCTACTTAAACGTCAGTTGATACGGATCAAACTATACTTTTTGAATTGAGAATTAAATTTTTTTAATATCAGCCCAAACCCAAAAACTATTGAACAATGAGCCCATTACGTTACTTTTCAATTCAGTTGTTTAATGTAGTTGTTTTTAAATTTGACACTTAGACGTTTCTTGAAATTATACCATTAACTCTGTGGTCATATGGCTAGGTTCGGTTAGGTTAGGTTAGTATGGGTGATGACGGTAAAACCCGCATCATCTCACTCGGATCTCGTGAATTAATAGGGCTCCCCAGAAAGACTAAAGAGAATATACTACAAGGAGGAAAAAGAGAGAAAGGAGGAAAGAAAAAGATTAGATAATTTAATTTCATATATACAGGGTGAGTCATGAGCAATGCGACAAAATGCTAGGGCGTGTAGGTTGCGTTGAGACAAGAAAAAAATCGTATGGGAGGGGGGGGGTCTATTCCCCTCCGTTTAGCCGGGAGGGGCAGTTTTCGAAAAAAACTGACTTAAAATGGGAAAAAAATTATTTAAAATCAACGGCTTCATTCACAATGCTGTGCGATACGTTTTTGAAAAGCCAATAACTTTTTCTTTCATTTTGTGTTTAAATAAATCTATTCTAAGAAATAGTTTTTGAAATATTAATTTTCAAAGTCAAAATTTTGAAAAAAAAAATTGAAAAAAAAATTTCAAATTCATTTTTTTCAAAATTTTACGTAATTAAGTGCTAATTTTAATTTCAAAATTCAATGCTGTTATTAATTTTAAGTCTAAATAAGAAAACCGGATTCAAAAATTTTATGTCGTTCTCAAGAAATTAAAAAAAAACCAAAACCACCTTTTTCTAAGAAAAACATTTATTTTTATTGTAACGAAGCAATTTATTTATTTATTCAGCATTAATCTTAGTTTTTTTACTTTTTTTTTTAATTGGAGTTTTATGAGAACGTAATAAAATTAAATAGTATTGGAATAACCCTGGATTAATATTATTTTCATTGATAACTTCTGAAAACTGACCTGTCAATATTTTTGCCTTGGCCTGCCCGCAGCCCATGGGTTCTACCTGTTATGGGGACAATAGGGACAATAAAACCGCATTTTTTTTAATGAAAAAAAAAAGAAAATTGCAACGCAAGATAAATAAAAGGCATTGAAGTTTTGCTTAGTAATTATTTCAAATTTGAATATTAACTCATTAACACGTAACGATGTCAAGCTCATACACCCGAGAAGAATTAACGGACATGCATTTCTGCTACGGTTTAGCTAATGGTCGAAGTCGTGAAGCCGAAAGACTGTACGCTGAAAGATATCCCGATAGGAGGTGTCCCCATCATAGCACGTTTCCAAGAATCCACCGACGTCTAAGAGATCATGGAGTGCTGGAGCATCGAAGAAGCGAAAGGCCAGTTTCTGATGAGTCAAGAATCTGGAAAGAATTCTGGATTTAGTCCGAAATAATCCCTCCGTCAGTACAAGAAGGATATCCACTATGCTTGGAGTGTCCCAATCTAGAGCATGTCGAGTACTTCGGGCGGAAAATTTACACCCGTACCACTTTACGCCTGTTCAGGAACTCACCTCAAACGACAAGTTATTGAGAACCGAATTTTGTAGAACAATACTACTTAGAAATGAAACCGAACAAAACTATTTTAGAAGATTATTCTGGACGGATGAAGCACAGTTTACTAGGGATGGGGTTACTAACTTCCACAATTTACATTATTGGAGTAGCGCCAATCCACACAAAAAAAAAAACAAAACAAATCACAACACCGCTTTAGTTGTAATGTTTGGCTTGGTATTGTTGGACACACTGTGATCGGGCCCCGGTTTTTGAATTCCATTATTAATGGAGAATCATACCTGCAATTCCTACGAGACCTTTTACCCGATTTATTAGACAGCGTTCCATTGGTTATAGCAGATACTTTAATCTACCAACAAGATGGTGCTCCAGCACACTACAGCTTACAGGTGAGAAACTGGCTGGATGATCATTTTAGTGACCGTTGGATCGGAAGAAGGGGCCCCACGGAATGGCCACCTAGGTCACCAGATTTAACTCCCCTAGATTTCTATGCATGGGGATTTATGAAGAATTATGTTTACGAAGTGGAAATAGTATCATTGGAACAACTGAAGGAACGAATTGAAGTCGCTGGAGTCAAATTGCAGGAAAATTTGTCAAGCATAAACTTATGTGAAGCCATTAAAAGGAGATATAATCTATGCCTTCTAAACAATGGAGATCATATCGAGAATTTTTTATAAGTACTTCCAATAAAAAACATAGTAAAAATAAAAGGAATAAAAAAAAACTAAAAAAAACTAAGATTAATGCTTCTTAAATTGCTTCGTTACAATAAAAATAAATGTTTTTCTTAGAAAAAGGTGGTTTTGGTTTTTTTTTAATTTCTTGAGAACGACATAAAATTTTTGCATCCGGTTTTCTTATTTAGACTTAAAATTAATAACAGCATTGAATTTTGAAATTAAAATTAGCACTTAATAACGTAAAATTTTGAAAAAAATGAATTTTAAATTTTTTTTTCAATTTTTTTTTTCAAAATTTTGACTTTGAAAATTAATATTTCAAAAACTATTTCTTAGAATAGATTTATTTAAACACAGAATGAAATAAAAAGTTATTGGCTTTTCAAAAACGTATCGCACAGCATTGTGAATGAAGCCGTTGATTTTAAATAATTTTTTTCCCATTTTAAGTCAGTTTTTTCGAAAATTGCCCCTCCCGGCTAAACGGAGGGGAATAGACCCCCCCTCCCATACGATTTTTTTCTTGTCTCAACGCAACCTACACGCCCTAGCATTTTGTCGCATTGCTCATGACTCACCCTGCATATTAGAATAGATTTATACTGTAAGATACAATATCTAATTAAGTAGTATAAACTTAATTAATTCATTTAAATGATGTGAATAGCGATAAGATAATTTAACAATTTGTATGTGACAAAATTTTGAAATATTTAAACCTTATATAAAAGAAAAAGCAAAAGAAAAGACAAAATAAATAGAAAAGAAAAAAAATAGAATAGAAAAGAAAAGAGGGAAGCGAGAAAAATTCAAAACAAAAGAATTTTTTTAATATATATAAATCATCACTACCTTAACGTCTCCAGATACTCTTTGAGCTTTATTCCAAAGAGTCCAGTACAGGTTATCACTCTTAAAGATCGGGGTAGACAGTTCCATAGACGTATCGCATTTATGAAAAATTGGCGTTCAGACACTAAGAACGCGTAACGCAAAGGCACAAGATTCAAAGATCTAATAGAATGTGTAAAGCATATCTTATTATAAAGGTAAGGCGTTTGACGTGTTTGTAAGATATTGTTCAGTAAAGTTAACGTTCTCAGCTTGAAAAGATTTTCGAGAGTAACATCATAAATTGATTTTGAAAATTCAGAAATGTGATCGTATCTTCTTAATCCAAAAATATATCTAGCTATACTATTGTGTGCTACATTAAGTTTACGTTTGTGTTCATAATCACAATTATAAAAAATTTCACAACCATAGAGCATATTAGGGACTAGTAATGTTTTAGCCAAGACAATACGTGTTTTTAGCGGTGTTATTTTATGATTGCTCCACAGTAAACGAAGGCCTCCGTAGATTTTTCCAATCGTCAATCTTATGTGGTAATTCCAAGAAAGTGTCTTTGTAAACGTTAAACCTAAGTTTTTGGCCGATTCGACAAACTCAATTTGTTTATTATTTAAATATATTTCTGGAAACTCGGATGTGTCGATGACCTTTCTAGAGATTACCAAGCATTTGGATTTAAGTGGATTTAGGCAAAGCCCATTTTTCAGTGACCAACTATTAATGTTAACTAGGTCCTCATTAACTTCAACAGCAGCATTTTCGACCAAACCTATAGGAAAACTCTTCCGCATTTGCACATCATCAGCGTACATATCTACTTGGCACTTTTGCATACATAGAGGCAAATCATTAATGTACAAAGAGAACAATAATGGTCCCAGTATTGAACCCTGTTGAACCCCTGTTTTTAACATGAGAAATTCCGAGACGGAGCGGTTTGCCACAACTGCCTGAGATCGGAAATTTAAATAAGACTGAACCAGCGTTGCTGAAGAGAAAGAGAAATTAAACTTATTAATCAACTTACTACAAAGGATTTTATGGTTGACTGTATCAAAAGCCTTAGAAAAATCCAAGAGAACTAGAAAAGTGACATTGTCACAATCAACAGCTTGTCTTATGTCTTCTACAACATTTATAAGAGTAGTTGTGCAACTGTGTTTGGGACGAAAGCCAGACTGATTTATACATAGTAAGTTGTTGTCATTTAGAAATTTCCTTATCTGAGCATTCATTATCCTCTCCAAGACCTTGGAAAGAAATGGTAAAATGGCAATCGGTCGAAACTCATTTTGGTTTTTTGGTATTGGTATAATCTTTGCTTGTTTCCAAGCAGAAGGAAAAACATTCGACGATAAGATGCTGTTATAAAGGTGGGTTATGTATTTAAGAGTGTACGGTAGTATAGATTTAACGAAAACGGGATGAAGTTCATCAAGTCCAATTGAATTTGATCTTACGCAAATGCAACTCTCTAAAACGTCAGCTTCATCTACTGGTGAAAAATTAAAACAAGGAAAAGAAAAAGATGTATTTTCAAATGATAAAGTCGATGTTTCATTAATGATATCTGAATTAGGAAGAGACAAAAATTTTTTATTGAGATCATTGCAATCGATATTGTCATAGTTGCTATTTTTTTGCTTGCCAATACCAATTTCTCGTAAATTTTTCCATAGTTTATTTAGATTAGATTATATTAGATATATCTTTATTTTGACTTACAAAAAATAATAAACTTACATACAATTTTTATAAAGAGAATTAAAGTATGGCATATTAGCCGTCTGCCGATTATCTTAATTAATTACTTTGAGAGAATACAAAAAATAGATGCAAATTTAAATAAATACAATTTAAATAATTATGGCTTTAAAAAAATGTAGTAACAATGTAATAAGTATTTGAAATGTAAAACATTCGTGTACAAAAAATTATATATTATATTGAATTAATTTTAGATTAATTAAATTAAATAATAATAGAAACAAAAACAATTGAAACAATATAGGCTTTTAGTTTAGCTAAAACGGAAATTAAATATTTTTGACTTAGACGTTTAAAATAAGAGCTTTTAGTTTAGCTAAAACAAAAAAAAATAAATAGATAAAAAAGGATGTGAGCTTTTAGTTTAGCTAAAACAAAATATTGAATTAATGAAATTAAATAATAATAGAACAAAAATTATTGAAACAATATAGGCTTTTAGTTCGCCTAAAACGGAAATTAAATATATTTGAACTTTGGAGTTTAAAGAGAACTGCAATATTTTAAATACGAGCTTTTAGTGGGCTTTTAGTTTAGCTAAAACAAAAAGAATATCAGGAAGGATAGAAGAACAAAAATGGTATTGGCTTTTAGTTTAGCTAAAACAAAATTGTACAATATGTGTGTATTACTCAGGAAAGGTCCAAATATGTCTTTCTATAGTTGTTTGCAAGAGAAATATAACGAATCAGCAACTTCCATCCACTATCTCCGTTCAGAACACTGACACATTCCTCAAAAGTAAGAAAACTTTTGTTGAAAACAAGTCTACGTATTTCCTGCAGAATAGGGCAAATAGCGATAAAATGCAGGACGTCCATAGTTTATGTCCAGCTTGTTCCGGGTCCAATATTGGAGCAAAATGGCGTCTCTTTGATTCACGTATCTCAACTGTAACCTTATTTCTTAATCTTTTAAATATATCATACGACACATTTAATCGAAAACGCTTCCAACGTTTGTATGCCTGGTCACGTTCATATATAAGGTTTTTTATGAAAGTATTGAACCATGGGGTATTTTTTCTTATGACATTTTTTGTAACTAAAGGTACGTGTGTTTCAAATAAGTTTCTTATGTTTTCTTGAATAAAAAAGACTTGATCATCGACATCGGCCATTTCATAAACTCGAAACCATTCAATTCTCCTTAAATCATTTTCTAATTGACTCAAATTTATATGTTTGAAATCACGAAAACTTATAGTTGTGTTCGAAATAATGGGCTCACATTGAAATGTCATAAATTAAGTCGTGACGCGAAAAGGTTGGAACAGATATTTGATTGAAATTGAGAACTTTGTACAAATGACTGACAAAAAATATATCAAGAAGGGTACTGCTGTGACTAGTGAAACGAGTGGGTGATGAGGTGTTAACAGGAGAAAGGTTTAAGGTACTCATAACGTTGAGAATAGAAGAATCATTTAGTATGTTGCTATTAAAGTCACCCACGACAACAACAAAAGGAGATACAAAGGACAATTCATCAATGACTCTTATAATCGGAGTGGTATCTATATTGTTATAGGGCCTGTAAACTGAGCCCAACAAGATTTTATTGTCATTACATAATATTTCTACGAGAACATAGTCCATCTCACTTCCAAGCGTCGCTTTTCTTACAAGTTTACAATTTAATTCACAACAGACAAAAATCGCAGCACCTCCACCACATCTTCCAACCCTATCAGAGCGGAAAGGCTTATGAAAACCATTCAAGGAACATACAACATCACTAACGTCACTTGACAGCCAAGTCTCTGAAACACAAACCACGTCAACCCTCGAACCTTCAAATAAGTATCTAAATTCATCAATTTTTGGCAAAATACTCTGCGCATTAATGTGAACAATATGCAGACCAGTTCGCTGATTACATAAGACATTAATCATTGTGCGATTTATATGATTTTGGCTAGATACATCTATGGAACTTCTCTTTGGGTTGCTAGTTTCAATTTCAACCATTTTCAAAACTTAAGAAAAAAAAGAAAAACAACCTACGACCAAAAAGAAAGTATAAACTGCAAGACTCATTAAAAAGTAGGAACAATAAACAGAAAGACAAAAGGTGTGATGATAATAGATATTTATAGTGTAAAAATGTAATAGATATAACTAATAGGTTAGAAGAAAAAGAACATAATAAAAATAAAAATTTATAATAATTATAATACATTATGATAAGAAAACTCAACGTAATGATGTGTTTAAGTTTATTTTTTGTTGACATCTAATAGAATAGGTTTAAGTTGTTGTTGTTCGTAACGTTGTGGTAAGATCGGCAAGGTCATCAGCAGTCTCAATCAATTTTGTATTCTCTTCTTTGTGCTTTTTCACGTAAACAAGACCACGAAAAGTAAAAACAGATTGAAGTGTTTTTTCACGCTTTAATTTAAGTGCGTATTGAAGCAGAGAACGATTTCGCACCGTTAGACATTCGTGGATGTACACAGGAGAAAGTTTATTGTTGTTGTTAACGCCATCATCACTCAGTCCAAGATCTCGGAGACAAAGCTGCACTTTAGTAGTTTTTCGATAGTTGCTGATCGACCTCAGAACAAGGCTCTTGTCACTTGGAGATGTGAATTTAATCATTATCGGTGTTGTATGTGAGTTATTTTTCGTTCTGAGTCGATAAATGTTTTTAACAGTGGGTGTTTTAATTTTTAAGCGATCACAGAGATTGTTTAAAATTGATATTAGGTTTTCATTCGGAAACTGCGGAACTCCATGTAGAAGTGCATCGCTCATCGTCTCCTTAAGTTGTTGTTTTTCTTCGTTAGTCTCCACGTGAGCCTTAATTTGTTGTATAGCTGCATCGTGTTTTTGTAATTTTTCTTTGAGTTCTTGGTTCTCAACTTTAAGTGTGTCAACTTCGATTTGTTTTGATTCCAAGAGAGACAAACGGTTATTTACAGCCTGGAGCGAAGTTTTTAAAGCTCCTACTTCAAGATCAATTTTTTCGGTTATTCTTTTTTCGGAGTCGGTAATCTGCAACATTATTTTCTCCAGTTTTTCGGAGATTGAGCAATCATCAAAAGAATTTTTTGGCATCGTTGAGATTTCGAGTGGCGATATTTGTGAAAGTGTTGGTTGTTTATGACGTGAAAGTGTTGATATTTTTAGCGGTTGTTTTGGAGGGGACGGAGATTCGGAGGACTGTTCTCTATTTCGTTTTGCAGACATTAAATTCAAGAGTTATTCATGTATGTATTTATTTATTTATGGGTAGGGTCGGGAAAACTTTTATTCAGCAGTTTATATGGGAGAGAAAAAGCACTGATTGAAATTTTAGGTTAGTTTTGTTAAAATCTTTGTTGAGTTTTATTAGGATTTAAACTTGTAATTTTAATAAGATTTTTTCAACAAAAACGAACGCAAGGTATTTAAAAAGCGATAGATTGTATTTGACACCTTGGAATAGAATTTAAAACCACCTCAAACCAATTCGATAAATTGCCACTCTGTCACACACGTCCGCTCAGTTACACATCGATCACTTTTCTTTTAAAAAGGTGAATGGATTGTTTTAATTGGTCGTGCCTCCTTGAACCATCCTGAGTTCCTAATGTCATCAATATCTTTAAAGAAAAATTCCCAGGATTAATTTTCCTGTTTCGAGCCAAGCTAGGACATTCATATAGGAAGCTAGCTGAGTCTTCTTCTGCTTCTTCATTCTGACACCCCCTACATAAGTCAGATGTTCCTATGCGCATTCTGCTCATATGAGTGCCCATTGAGTTGTGACCCGTAAGAATTCCAATAAGAAAAAAACAGTTGGGGCCTGCTTAGTTTCAGCAGACATTCAGTTTTTTTCTTTGATATGTCTGGCCACAGATTCCTTGACATACGGCACGTATCAAGTGCTGACCATCTGTCATTTGATTTTTTTGGAATCCCTGGTGTATTCTATTCCTAAGCAGTTCCTAAAGGAATCAAAACTGAGTGTATTATTTGGCTGGGATCCTGAGCTTACCCATTTTTGGCCAGTGCATCTGCCATTTCGTTTCCATAAATATCAGAGTGCCCTGGGACCCATCTCAGAGTAACTGTAATTGTTCTGCTCAGTATTCTCTGCACTCTTCGACAATGATCCACAAGTTAAGACTTCGTGACTATTGATGAAATGGCTTTAATTGCCACCTGGCTATCAATGAAAATGTCAATGTTTTCTTGACCCAGATTAAATGTTGCGAGATATTTAGCTACCTCACACACCGCTAGCACTTCGGCTAAAAAAACACTACAGAAATCGGTTTGTCGATCTGTTTATAGGAGGGTTATCTGAAAAAATATCTGACAATTTTTTTATTTTTTTTTTTAGATTCAACAATTAACTTGGTAAGACCTACCTAAGAAATAAAGATTGTAATTCATACCCATCGACACAATTTCTTTTATTTTCTCCACGAAATCGCTCGATGAACCAGCAGGGGTAGTTTCCTATCCCAACATTTGGTCCAACGAACCGTATAATAAATTCTTAAATATATTATTAAATATATTCATATTCTTCATAAGAGAATTATTATTATTTCTTCTAAATCAATCTAAATCTATCATTGAGCGAATTAGGCAGTAAATCTATAAAATTCACCGCTCACCATCTGTCGAAGACAAGAAACAATTTATCTAAAGTAACTACCGAATTCTAAGCACTATACGAACACATGTGCTTTGAAATCAACCATCGAAAATATTCAGTTTTCTTCACCTGGAAATATTATCATCCTCATCATGCAAACAGTTTTGAAGAGGAAAAACAGAATCTACATTCAAATCTCAAGAATTTGCACTTGATAATCAATCCTAGCAGATTTATCAGGTAGCTCTTAGGTCAGCATTAAATAATAATAAAAATAATTATTTAACTCGACGTTTGTAAGGCACATTGCATTTTTCTAACCCAAATATTAGCTGCACAACACTAGTTAAGAAGAAATAGAGAGATAGGATAGAATTGTTTTTGCGCAGTATATTGAGAATTGGCTAATTATATGTCACATATAACCCCGTGGGTGGCGTCCAGTTGAGACGGCATACAGAAAATAAAAAAAAAAATGCTACAAGACTTGGGGAACGAACCCACAACGACGAGGTTAGCCACCTAGCACTTTTTTTTGTTTAATTTTTTTTTTTAATTTTTTTTTTTAATTCATTTTTTATTTTTTCATTTTCTCATATCTATCTTAATGCTAGACAAAAAATCTTAAACAACTAGCTTACATATTAACTTAACTAACTTACTGGTCCCATACGGGCGCACTAAATTATACTATAACTATATTTAAAAATGCCTTTCGGTGTAAAGACTAGTTTAAATTTAAAATTCAATATAACTTAAACCTAAACAAGAAAATTCTTTAAAAACTTGTTTTCCATGACATTATTTTTATTTAAAAACTTAAAACTACCCTTTACCTAAATAAAACTAAAATATTTTTTTTTTTCGAAGCAGCCTATACATATGCCCACACGCTTATAAATATGCATATATTGACATATATGCATATGTAACAGCGCCAAATGCACATACCCACAGACAAACGATTTTATGGATTTTTAACATTTTTTTGGTGCCACCGTTACTGTCCTACTTAATCTACCTTAGAAATACGTAGGTCGGCCAAGGCAACAACTTTGACTAACCATCAATATCAAGGTGGTCACCCAACCACCAGTATTCTTTAACTTGCTTATTCAAGTCCTTTTTGTCCCGAAGGGGCACATCTCTACTGAACCGCAGACGCTCTGCTCCGTTCCCAGAGCCGACGTCTCGACCATACAGGATTCGCCGATCCACAGTTCTACGGCCGACGTGGTAGATTAACGGAACCGCCAATCTATCCTGTATCAGCCCCCGACTGTCTAAATAGAGGAATGTCTCGGGCGGGCTGAAACCGTTAAGACAAACGCTCTCACTATATTCTTCATTGGGGTAATAAGCCCCGAAAATAAGTCCATTGTATGAGGTCATCGCCCTTGCAACGTGAACCCGAATCAGCTTAATTAAAAAGTTATCTATCCTGTTTATATTGGCCCCGTTGTATAAGACCTCGTTGGCATAATAATGTTTGTGCTCCCACTCTGGTGTTCTGTGTAATCCAAGACATGTCCTTAGACACTGCCTCTCAAACACCCGAATCTTTTCCATTTGAGATGGGGCAACGTTTAACCACACAGGGCACCCATAGGCAATCATGGGCCGGATGAGTGCCATGTAGCAAATCACTTTTACCCTGTTTTCAAGGCGGCTGCTATAAAACAACCGTTTTGTCAGAGCAAACGCTCCCCTAGCTCTGAGTAACTGTGGCCAGAGCAGCATCTATATGTCGATTGAAATATAGATACTGATCTAGCCAGATACCAAGTTACTTTACCACATCTTTCCTAGCCAGTGGATGTCCACTTGGTCCAACGATCACTAGATTTCTCCAGTTCTTTCTTGTATCCCTAGAAGCCCTAGACAACGGGGTTCTAAACAGGATAGTTTCTGACTTCTGGAAGTTAATTTTTAACTTCCATTCATCACAATATCGCTGAATCTTGTCGAAATCACGCTGCAAGAGAATTCTGATGACTTCAACTTTTGGACCCGTCCTGTACGCTACAAGGTCATCGGCGAACGCAATCGCATGAGTGAGACTACCTATCAGATCGATGGTGTAAATACTAAAAAGAATCGGCGAGTTCACAGCTCCTTGCTGTAGACCGTTTTTAATATCAAAAGTTGTGGCGGAAGTTACATTGCCACTTTTGACAACAAACTTTCTACCAGTGAGCATGTCATGAAGCATATATAACAGTGGTTTACTTATGCCAAATCTAGTTAATTTCAGATAAAGACCCTCTAACCATACGGTGTCGAAAGCCTTCTCTAAATCAACAAGAACGGCACCCGTGCATTGATTTTTCGCTTTGTTCCATTGAACATCAGAAACTAACTTAGACGCGGCATGAATAGTGTCATGTCCCGCCTTAAAGCCAAACTGATTGTCTGGAATAATATTTTTGTCCTCAGCCCACTTGAACAGAGCTCTATTGAGAATCTTCTCGAATACCTTACTGATACTTGGAAGAAGACTTATCGACCGAAGATTTGCCGGATTGGAGCTGTCCTTTCCCTTTTTGGGGAGAGGATGGACCACAGCTGTCTTCCAACTCACTGGATAATATGCATTATTCAATGCGTTGTTGAACAGTGTGGTAAATGTTGAACAGTGTGTGTAAATGTCTATGGCTTCCTCAGGGAGATGTCGTAACACAATGTTGGGTATACCATGGACCCCCGCAGATTTCTGTTTCTTTAATGTTTGAAAAATTAACTGAAGTTCTACCTTCGAAATTAACAATGAACTGGGTCCATTTCGCTCGGCGATGGTGGCATTTGCCAAGTTTTCGTCATTGAACCCGGTGAAACCAGTATTCTCAGATCGCCATTGCGTTATGTTATTTCCAAGATAGAAATTGTGCAGGAAGGCTCTGTTCTCCAGTTCATGATTCGGAAATATCTTATTTATTTAGGGAAACATACAAGGGTCGCTAGAACTAACAGCCCGAATTCTGTTATCCCAATATAAATTAATAGATAATCTATAGTTTTGTCTAATCAGAACGTTAATGTTTTTGATCGACAACTTCAATGTCCTAATCTCCTGATCACGTGTGTCCGTGAAACGTCTGTACAGAAGTTTCAATCTAGTCAGCAGTCCACTTTTTTGTCGGTGTAGTGCGTCGATTGTCGCGTTCTTGTATAAACCGGTAGGGTCTTGTTCCTTATATTTTGGGATTGTTCTGTCCATTGTTCGTTTTATAGTCGTATCCATTTGAGTCAGGAACCCGTCGATCTCAACGTTCGTCAGGTTTCTGTCATTTGGTGGAGAAATGTCATTGGAACGTATTTCTCTTGCCAAAGCGTTGGAGAAGCGTGGCCAGCGCGTCTTACTGAAATTGTAAGAGTGCACAGGCACATACTCATCCAACTCCACAAGTTCGCTCGGAAGCTGTATTACGGTGGCTAGTCCGCAGTGATCACTGTCGTATTCAATTGTTCGTAAACAATTTCTTGTCTGTTGATTTGTTGCGTCAGTTATAACAAGTCGTGAGTCAAGCAGTAAAAGATCCAGAAAACTACAACTTCTCGGAAATGACGGTCTATCTGTAGCCAAAAGGTCGATCCTACACTCAACACTTTAGCAAATGAAAGAGGTTTGCTCTACGTTCGGTCCTAATCAGCGAATTTACATTCACAGCTAGGATCTTAAAGGAGTCGCTCAGGCAGCGCGCCTTTAACCATTTCGCTTTGCCGGCAGAATAGAGTAGAGGTAATCCACCCTAGCCGCCTGCTTCCTGATCTGTTTTTGCACGTCGGTTAACTGACCATGAATGGTCAGCAACACCTGCATCAGATCTGCCTCTGGCACAGGAGCCGTAGGCACTTGGACCTTTTTGGCTACCTGTGGTTGAGGCTGTACCATTTTTTCCTTTCCAGACGCCATTTGGGCGTAAGAAATTGCGGGATTGACGGAAGTTGTTGTCTGGCGTACTTCAGGGCGTCTCACCTCAACTGTTTTCATTTGGGCTTTGCTTTGCTTTATCTCCTGAAACTTCGGACATCCCCGATAGTTTGCGGGGTGTCCGGAGCCTCGGCAGAGCGCACATTTTAACTGTGACCCTATCTTGGCCGAGTTTACACTCCCCTGTTTTGTGGGGACCCAGACTGGGTCCATACCACAGTTAACTGCAACGTGTCCAAACCCTTGGCAGTTCATGCATTGAACCATGTCTTTCTGCTTGTTTAATTTTTCCCATCGTACAACTTGGTAGTCCAGGACTGTTATATTCCTTAGACCACTCAATTTGCTTTGGGGCGAGAGTTGAACTAGGAAGAATGGTAACTTCCGTTTCTCCCGTCTGGCTTTGACTGTGGTAAACGTCTGACCCCGATAAAATCGAGATCGTCGCTCGCCACTTGGCGGAGCTCAGCTAAGAGCGCCTGCGGGTCCGTAGAGGATTCGACTGTTTGAAGCTTCTCTCCCTTTGGGGTGAAACTATAATACTCAGTTTTAGTTTGAGACAGAAGGTCTTTAACTTTTTTGTAGTGCTCTAAAGTAGAGCACTGAATAGAATGCCTGTCTGCGTTTAGCCGCTTAATTATAAAATTGTTGCCTACCACCGACCTACATATTTCTATGGTATCTTTAATTTCCATTTTAAAAGTATTAATAGGTGGCACCTTACCTTTCTTTGCTTGTGGCTGTTGCTGTTGTTGCTGTTGTTGTGACTGCTGCTGTTGTCTCTGCTGTTGTTTCGTCGGCTGCTGTTGAGTTTGCTGCTGTTGTGACTGCTGCGTGTGTGGCTATTGCGGTTGTTGCTGCTGGTGTTGCTGCTTCTGTGTATGTTGTCGTTGTTGTTGTGGTTGTGGTTGTTGTTGTTGTTGTTGTTTTGCCTGTGGCTGTTGAGGCTGATGCTGTGGTTGTTGAGGCGGTTGCTGGTTGTGAAGCTGTTGTTGTGGCTGCTTCCTTAATTGCTGCTTCTGTGGCTGCTGCTGGTCTGGGAGTGGTTGTTGTTCTTTAGGAGGCTGCTGTTGTTGCGTAGCTTGCTCTTGGATCGCTTGTTGGCGGGTGCGCTGCTCAAGAGTCACTTGGCGCTCCTTCTCCCTTCTCGCTTCCTGCTTCTTTCGTAGTGATTGAACCAACTCTATGAGCGAGGAAATCTGCTGCGTGAGCGTTTCAATCTATTCGTCCTCTTCTTCCTCCGACAGATCCACTATCTCGCCACTGACGTAGTGCCCTTCTCCTTCTACTGACATGTAGGATATTTCTTCTTCGGCATCTACGTCAGCTACGTTTTCTTCGCCTGTTACGTCGGCGATCTCTTTGGCTGGCTCTGGGTTCTAGCACTCATCCACTGAACCATTGCCACCCAAACGCAGATTCATAAGCAGATGAACTTTCTCTCTTTCCATGCAGAGTGCGTAAGACAGAAAATGATAAGCTCAGGAACTGAGAAATACAAGATTACGCCCTTTCGGATTTGCGATAACATGTAAGCGATTCAAATTGGTTTTTAGCCATCAAAATTCGATACTATATGAATGTCAAATATTTGGTCGCCTCTTACGTCATATGCAGAATAATTTTTTTTGTGAAAAGACGGCTTAATATTGTGTTTCATCATTCATACTATAAGCTAGAGCAATTATATCGTTACATAAAGAAATAAATGAGCTCAGTTCCTTACTCAAAAACGCTCATTGAACTTCCAGTAGATCGTTCGGAGTATAACAGAAATTAAACTCATTTATTTATATTTATAACTTTGCATGTTCAAAAACCCTTAAAATTTATTGCGTAATCAAAAATAATCAATAATTTTAACATCAGCATAACTTTAAATTCTTTAACACATGCGTGACAAATATTTTGATTAATATATCATAATAATGTACAATAGTAAATCTTATCAAATAAACTAAAGCACACATGTAATTCTAATCACTTAGAGTATCTTCATGAGGTCTGGCCACACAGAGACACCTAAAATCTAAAAACACAACCAAGATAAATCACAAATTGAAGAAAAATGGCCCTTGGTGATACAAAAAATGGCAATGTGCCTTCGCTGGAAAAAGATATTCAACTGCCATCGGCTGTGGAAACAGCCCCGCAAAATAATGAACAAATCGAAAGAGGATCAAACGAGAAAATGGGACCTAAACTCAGCAAACAGGTGAATATTTTGTTTTGTCAATATATTACTCTATTTTAAATATACGTTGTAGCGGTCGCCTAAGCAATTCGCACAGGTATGATCCGCTTTAGTCTGAGCTAGCCCTTATCCCAAGCGATATACGGAATTCCACATGATTGCTCAAAAACTGAGAAGGTGGCATCACTTTATTTTTAGAACTTCGTTCACTGAACGAAATAATTTGTTCTCGTAAAAGGAAGAAGATCTCGAGCAAATCGGCCATCTTCATTCCATTTCCTTTTCAACCCGCAAGGCGAACAGTCCGCGCCACGCGTTCCAAAGTTGTCCTAAACCTAATTTAAAATAAGATCGACACTTAAGAACATACAAAGAAAAATACATAATTAAAAGGAGTAAAATAAAACTATAATTCCACAATCCCCGGAAAGTAGGTATGTTCATTTAAAAAAAAAAAGGAGAGAAAGAAAACTTCATCTAAATGAAGACATTTTTTTTCCTTACACAGAATACGAGCCACATCCCGTTGCTTCGTTGGCACTTCTCTTGTAAGCCAACCAGTACCCGATCCGAGATTTGGTGGCACATCACTGGGCGCACTCTGCCCTGCAACAAGTGCACACCAAAAGAAAAGGAGCAAAAGTCACCGCCCGCGACCGCACCCGGCATTGCAAAATTGAAGTGCCACCCCAACGTTCGTTGCACAGAATTGCGCATTTTGGTGCTTGTATTCTGCTCCCGGGTGTGTCGGAAGTGACACAACATCCAAAAGAGCACCGAATTTCTCGTTTTGCTGAATCCTTTGCGCGATTTCCTATAAAAAAAAAAATGTGGTTGACGGTGGCAGACAGTGGCCCGTTGCGATAACATACACACGTGTATGTCGCCATCCGTCGCCTTCTTTATAGTATGCGTTTGCGCTAACCGGAGTCGATTCCCCAATGACGTCATCACCATAGTTGTCACCCTCATCTTCGCCATCGTAGTTTTTTTTTATTTAACCGGAATTAATTTTTCATTGTTTTTTTGCAACAACCCCTGTGTTAATTGAAACGAAAAGTGTACTATTCTAGAATCTAGTATCTCTAATTAAATGTAAAGGAATAAATCCGATCGTTTTTTTTTGTTCTCTCGAAGAATTATCTAACGAATTTTGTGTTTAAATTACAAAAAAAAAGGTGAATTTTCAACCGGAAGAAAAAAATAATAAATCCAAAAAAAAAAAAAAAGAAACCAGACCTATATAAAAAAAAAGAAAAGTCCCTCACATGAAAATTATGCTAGTGAAAATTTTAAAAATAATTTTAGAAGGTTTCGCAACTGGAGCAGCTACGTGCGCACGGATCGCTTCCAGCAGCCAAAGGAAACAGTGAGTAAAACAATTTGAATTTGGTGTTATTATCTAATATAAATTTCATGTGTTATTTTTGATTTTTTTTATATATATCTCTTATACAATATGGTATACTATGCGTTCCTATACACGCTTACAGATTAAAAACTAAAAAAAAAAAAAAAATAAAAAAAAAAAAAAATAAAAAAAAAAGAAAGTTTTATATTTAAACTATATTCAAGAAAAAAAAAAAAAAAAATAGAGATTAAGAATTGCGAAAAAAAATCTATTTCAGTAAGCATCGGATTTACCCCTAGATAGTTATTTAAAAGTTGAATTTTGTTGTACGATACCGCTAGATTTGCCTTCGATTAAACTAAATTAAAATATATATGAGATTAGATTTGTTTGTAGACTTTAAAACTTGGTCATTCCATAGATATTCCTACGATCTGATATATTTACCGGATTTCCCATTGAACGGCCTCTTAAATTTAACTTTAATATGGATTTTCCTCAAAAAAAAATACAAACAAAATTTAACGAATTGTAACATCGATTTAATATGAAAATAACTTTAATATACATAAGACCAAATTTTGAATTCAATTTCATGTTGTTTTTGTTTGCCATGATGTGGTAACTTCTTCACTCTTGGCGATGATGATTGAGTGATGTAGGGGGAAGTTTAAAAAAAAAAAGAAGACAAGGCGTTTCAACAAATGTTAGGGGCCGTCAACCAAATCCGGCCTTTTGACGGCCATGTAGCCCTGACTTACGAGTCAGTGGTGTAGGGTGGGTACTGCCAGGGTCAGCAACACCGACCCATGTTTCTTTTTTGTAACCCTTGTCTCGTCCTCCCTCTTCCACTTCCTATAGACCTTTCCCTACAGGTATGCTCTCGGTAGTTTCACCTGCCGATTTTTTTTTTGAATTCCATTTTACTTTTTCCTTATAAGGAATTAACTTCCCAACTGCCTCAATCCCCTTTAGTTCCTGACACGGCATGATTATATTTTTGTGGACCAACGGACAGCGGAAAAAACCCCCCCTCCGACGAGTTATAGCCGAGCTATAATGCCAGCATGCCGTAACTCCGCTGGGTAAAACAAATTTTGGTTTACCAAAATAAGTTTCAGTCAACCTACCCTTAGTCTTCTCACAAATATTGGCGCCCAAAGTGGGGCACGACGTTGCAAAACTTCGACAGCCCCGATACGCAACTTATCCTCAGCTAATTTTATAATATATTTTTGGTAGTTCGACCCAAGGCTGTAGAGCCAAAGAAATGTAACACCAAAATAAAATTAAGTACATATTTCTTTTTTTTCGAATAAGCTTGAGTCTGACCACAGCTGAAACCACGTTTGAACATCCTTCCTTTCAAAAGTTGCAATTGCTTGCGCACTGGTATTCGCTTGCAAGGTTTCATAATCCGATTTTTCAAAAAAAAAAAAAAAGTTTTTTTTTTCATCTGCCGCCAAGTTCATCAGTACCAAAAATCCGACAAAAACTTCTAGGAGTCCGTTCTACTGTATGGTGGAAGCCGTTACACTAGAGATGTTGGGATGAGAGAGTCGATGACATTTGACCGTAATTTTTTTTTGTGGAAAGCTACCTAGTCGTTCGTCTTATCCTTTAACACTTTTTTCCCTATGCGTTATGTGTAAACGCCTTTTTTTTTAACATTCCCCTTTTACTTTATTTGCTCAGAATCGCCGAAAACAAACAAAAAAACAGAGAAAACACGTATACTTTATCTACAGGTATATTTTGATTAAATTATATTTAAATTCGTCAAAAAAAAAAAAAAAAAAAAAAATTAATAATATTTTTTTTGGAACACTTACTAAAGATTATATACAAACCATGAGTAAAATATCCAATAGTGGAACTTATCCTAAAATCAATAGGCATTCGGCCTTCGATGCTAATCGAAGACAAACGCGTAAAGACGGTCCTTGTCCGCCACTCAAGGATTCTAAACCCGTAAGACACTCACCCCCTCAAAATTCAAACCTAGCTGGCATGAACGTTCTTCATTCACCTTACTTCGACGTCAATTACAATGGAAGTGTCTATCAGATTAGAAACCAAACCAGCCCTGAAAATATAGTTACATCTCCTGCCACAACCAACAATGGATATGCCATATTCACAACAAGTATGACAAGCCAAGTAACCTTTACAACCACTACCACCACCACCACTTCTAGTCCAATAATGTCGCTCTTACCTGTCGATCACATGAATGGTGCAGCGGCTTCAGAAAACCATGTGTTTTCAAATCCTAATCAGTTTGCAACACAGTACACTGATTTGCATGGAGTCTCGTTTTCAGACGCGGACGATATAAATAACGATATACCAGAAACTAACCTCAATAAAATTGGGTATAATGCCCATACAAATCAAGAAATAGTGACTTCCCAATCCCGAATGCAATGTCCAACTTCTAGTCGTCTCCATAACCATATTAAGAGTGTGGTAGATGCGAGCTTAAAAGACCTACAAAAGTCTCTTTTCAAAGATTTACCCGGTCTGATTCAACATAATGTGGAACAAAGCATGAAAACTTTGTTACCCCCTAAAGATCCTATCACTGAAAACGAAAGGCAACAATTGCTTCCACAACCTCAATGTCCAGTCCAAAATGCTAATTTATCGGCCCATTCTAGTAATCTATCGGCAAGCTCTCGTATTCGTGACCTCCCTAATAATTTAAACAGACCTCCTCAAAACTCGAAAAATTTTCAAGATTTTCCCGGACAAAACCAGCGGGAATCTTTTCAGCATCATCCTAACTATCAAAATCAAAGACGTTTTGAAGGTGATATGAATGAGCAATATCTTCAAAACGACCCCCGAGTTCATTTTGCTCCACCCAATCCGATTCAGGACAGTTACTATCAATCGAATAACCTTCGCTATGATCCAAAAAGAGCTGATCAACCACGAGATTCTGCTCCGTTCATTAGTGAAACCCCTGATTTTAGTAACCGCGGTTACAATACGAGATATTATCCTACGGATTGGCGACAAGAATACAGATTTTCCCTGGACCGACCGCATTCACGTCGTCTTGAGCCTTCGTGGAACATCCGTTTTGACGATACGCCCAAATGTTTGCCCATTCGAGAATTCGTATCTCGCGTAGAAATCTTACAGGACAAAAACAGAAAGGATTGTCCTTGGGAAGAAGTACTCCGCAATTTTCATCATCTGTTATCTGGAACTGCTTCTGATTGGTATTTTGAGTACCTACGCGATCATCGCCGAGTCGATTGGTTGACGCTTAAAAACGCCCTTTTAAAACAATTCCAGAGATACGAAAGTGATTTCGAAATTTTAAAAGCCATTATGGATCGAAAACAATCACCACAAGAATCTTTCGATGAATTTTATACGGCTATAATAAACCTGAAAAGACAATTACGTGAGCCAATGAAAGACGCGGACCTTGTTCCTATTTTACGAAATAAAGTAAATGCCCGTCTTATGACTTTCGTTTATCCGATGAGTATTTACTCCTTAGAACATTTCCGAGATGAATGTCGACGAACCGAGAAAATGTTGCAAGTACGTTATAACTCACAAAATCGTACAAATTTTGTAAGAAATGTACATGAAGTGCACTGGCCAATTGAATCTTACACTGACGAAACTTTTTTCGAACCAGATCCCGAAAACCTTGCTGCCTTTTCTTATAATCGTTCGACAAATCAAGATAGAAACCCTTTAAGCACTATTAAGTGCTATATTTGCAAAGAAATTTGTCATCTCTCGACTAATTGCCCTTCTAAGATAAATAAGCTTGTCTATTGCTATCGTTGCGGTTCAGAAAATTTCACAGTTCGTGACTGTCCGAATTGTAATGCTAGCAATTGAAACTCGAAAACGAGCGTGATGCCGCCTGGGGAGTCACGTTCGACCCAAACGTACCCAGTTTAAACAAAAAAGATGCTTCGACAAACACCTCCAATTTATCAGATGCTTGTCAAGATACCTCCTCAGTCTCAAAGTCCACCGAGACTGAAAACAACCAGAATTTAACGAAATCCTCCAATACAGATTCCTGTGTTATATTAAATACCAATTATTCTCAATCACATTCCGAAACAATTTTGTCTCATGAACCCAAAATTAGACCTGACAAAAAAACTATGCCTTTATATAAAAAGTCATTTGAAGAAAGACTTATAAATTATGAAAAGATTCGCAACCGAATCTTTAATTTAGAAGAAGTAACTCACCCTGACATTCATCCGAAATTGCTGAAAGCCCGACAAAGAAGTACGAAAAGATCCGCTTTCCGAACCCTTGTAGAAGAAACCACTTTAGGAGGAAGTTCTCAAGACCTCAGGCCATATGCTAAAGTCTCCATTAAGGGACGAGGAATGGCTGGTTTACTTGATAGCGGTGCCTCAATATCTTGTCTTGGTAAAGGTTGTATGGAGTTAGTAAAATCTCTTAACATTCCTATCGCCACTTTAAAAGCAGAAGTACATACAGCTGACGGAAAAGGTCAGAGAATAGTAGGACGTGTATCCGTCCCGGTAGAATATGACAAAGTAGTAAAAACTCTCGATCTGTATCTAGTACCCGATTTATTTCAACCCCTCTATCTTGGAGTTGACTTTTGGTCCAAATTTCAAATCGCTCCGCATATAATTAGCGAAATTTTCGGCTTCCCCGCTGATAACGAAAAAAGAAACTCTGCAAATGATGACCAAAAGCCCTCCGAACTTCAGGGTGTCTCAGCTTTTATAAGCGAATTATTTTGTCCACCTGGCAGCAACGAGTATGTCGAAGAAAATATTGAAAAACCTAAACCGCCTATGCACGAGCTCACCATAGAGCAACAACACCGTTTAGAGTCAATGATTTCCCTATTTCCTTCATTTGCAAAGCTTGGGTTGGGTAAAACCTCCCTTGAAGAGCACGTGATAGACACAGGAGACGCTAAACCGGTGAAGCAACGACATTACCCCATGTCACCAGTGAATCTGGAGATAATCAATAGAGAGCTGGATCGCATGCTTTCCTTGGGAGTAATTGAAGAGAGCCACAGTGCTTGGAGTTCACCCATAGTTCTTATCAGAAAACCTGGTAAGGATAGAGTATGTCTGGACTATCGCATGGTGAACTCTCTTACAAAGGGAGATGCGTACCCGCAACCTCTTCTGGAGAGTCTGCTCAGCCAACTTGGAGATACACATTACATGAGTAGCGTGGATCTCAAAGATGCGTTTTGGCAGATCCCTCTGGAGGAGAAGTCAAGAGAGAAAACCGCATTCACTGTGCCGGGTCGACCATTGCATCAATTCACCGTCATGCCTTTTGGGTTGTGTAATGCACCCCAAAGGTTGTGTCGGTTAATGGATAAAGTGATCCCCTCGGCGCTTAGGGAATCCGTCTTTGTCTATCTTGACGATCTTCTGATTATCTCCTCATATTTCGAATCCCATCTGAAAATTTTGACGTTGGTGGCGGAGCACTTGAAAACTGCTAATCTAACTATCAACGTCGAAAAATCATTCTTTTGTTTTAAAGAATTAAAATATTTAGGTTATATTATTGGCCAAGGTCATGTAAAAGCTGATCCTGAAAAGATTTCAGCCATTAAAGAGTATCCGCTACCAACGACTCAGAAACAGGTGAGGAGATTTCTTGGTGTCTGCGGGTGGTATCGTCGCTTCATCCGGAACTTTTCAGCCTTAGCTGCCCCCTTATCTGACTATCTTAAAAAAGGAACTAAATTCCCAATTTCTGCAGAGGCGATGCAATCTTTCGAGACCTTGAAGAATGCCTTAACTTCTGCTCCACTTTTAAATACCCCTGATTTTTCAAAACCCTTTTTGGTTCAGTGTGATGCCTCATCAAAAGGTATTGGCGCAGTTTTGTTTCAACACGACGAGGAACAAAACGAAAAACCGATCGCCTATTTTTCGGAAAAGCTAAATGCTTGCCAACAAAAATATAGTGTCAGTGAGCAGGAATGCCTCGCTGCAATACGAGCCATTCGTAAGTTCAGACCATACGTGGAAGGTAGTACCTTCACGGTAATTACCGACCACGCCAGTCTTAAATGGCTTATGAACTTAACAGACCTAAGTGGCCGGCTGGCACGCTGGTCATTGAAGCTACAAGCGTATTCATTTCACATTAAACATGTTAAAGGAACACAAAATCTGGTACCCGATACGTTATCCAGGATGCATATGGATCAACTAACATTATCGCCAATCACCGAATCACCAGAATATAAGTCACCAGAATACCTCGCTCTCATCACCTCTATTAGTAGAAATGATAAAAACCTGCCCGATTTAAAAATACAAAATGGCATCATTTACAAAAAAATTGTTTCTAGCGTAAACAACAATTTAAATACAGACCTTCTTTGGAAACTTTGGTTACCAGCTAACTTAACCCACCGAATCATTGCCCAAAATCATGAACCTCCTAATTGCGCCCATGGCGGCATACAAAAAACCCTTGAAAGAATTAAAGAAACCTACTTTTGGCCTAAAATGGCTCAGCAACTGCGTGATTTTGTGAGTAATTGCACTAAATGCAAAGAAAATAAATCCCCAAACTTTATTATGAGACCTCCTATGGGTTTCCAACAAAATATAGAGCTACCTTTCCAAAAAATCTATATAGATTTTATGGGCCCCTATGTTCGAAGCAAAAAGGGGAATCTATTTCTCTTTATCGCATTGGATTACATGACAAAATCCGTATTTTTAAAACCTATACACAAAGCTACTTCAAAACTCGTGATTGATTTTCTTGAAAAAGAAATTTTTCTAAAATTCGGAGTACCTGAGTTCGTGCACAGCGACAACGGGAAGCAATTCGTGTCCAAAGAATTCAAAAATTTTCTATCTAGGTATGGAACCAAGCACATTAAAAATGCCCTATATTCTCCTCAGGCAAACGCTTCGGAGAGGGTAAATCGTTCCATCCTATCAGCCATAAGAACGTACCTAAAGGAAGACCAAAGAGATTGGGACCTTCATTTGCCACAAATCCAACAAGCTTTGTGTACTTCTGTACACCAGTCGACAGGCACATCCCCATTCTTTGCCCTTTTTGGTCACCATATGATCACCCATGCCGAAGCATACCCAATTCTCAAGCAGCTTAAAGCTTTAAGTGATGGTGAGATAGAAGTATTGCCCTCTCCGAACGCATTGCAACTGATGCGTGCAAAAATGAAAGAAAAATTACATGAAGCGTACACACGCAACCAAAAGTCGTATAACGCCAGGTCGGCTGTACGCATTTTCAAACCTGGTGAGGAAATTTTTCGCAGAAATTTTGTCCTAAGTAACGCCTCTAAAAATTTCAATGCGAAACTATCAAAAAAATTCGTCAAATGTAGAGTAGTAAGCCGAAACAATAATCTATACGAAATAGAAAACCTTCAAGGAAAGAGAATAGGTATTTACCACGCGAAAGACCTACGTCGTTGAGTCCGAAACCCAGCAAACCTCTTTATCAGCGAACAATTGAAAACATATTTTTTTTTCTAAAATCTTATAGGTTATGTTATTTAATATGACCGATAACGATAACACATATATAGCACGAAAATTCAACGAGAAGACTTTAAACAAATTAATCTAAAGTTTTCCATTCTCTTTTCTATTTAACAACTTTCTAATAATTCCTATTTCGCCATTCGTTTACATGGAAACAGTAATTTTTTTTTAGCGTGTTCACATCATGTTCAATTTTGGTAGACCCTACATTGCCTTTTGAATGATCTTTGAATCTAAGCGTTTGATTCACCTATGTACTCAAAATTGAAAAATAAACCTAGCACTTATTGCATCTTTACACAACCGAAAGACAGGTGCCGTCGTATCTTCCTTATATATTTTTTTTTGTTCTAGCCTTTGAAAGACTAAAGACTAAGCGCGAGTCAGAAAGAAGATCCTGGGTGAATCAGATGGCTAATGGCATCATCTCATACCAAACCGATAGCTTTTCTGATTAAGGAACATCTGTCGTGCACATTTGGGTTTAGTTCTTTTGAACCTTAGACGTATACTTTATCCACATGAGTATGTACGTCTGTAGCATGGCACTTCTCATAATGTTCACGTAAGTATGTCAAACACCTCGTCTACTCGAATGAAGTTTATCTAAATAAAAAAGAATATAGTCAGTGTGTAAATTATTAGTAATTATGTTGTAAGACTTACTTGCTTGCACGCAAAAGATCCGAAGACGAGCATGTTATCAGTTCGGGTTTTTGAGACGTGGAACGCTGGGAATGCTTGTGGCAGACGATCCCTTGCACTTTCGAATAGGCCGAAGGTAATCTTTAAAGTCTCGGAAAACTCGAACTGATAATTGATTGCTTGATTGAATTGTTTTTTTTTTTCGTGGTGTTCCAATTGAGTTGCTCTGTGGAAAGTTTAGCTTCAAAATATCATAATTTTTTTGGTAGAGCTCATTTTTCCAAGAAAAATTTTATTTTGAAATGGAAGAGAATTAATTTATAATTTGTCAAGGCAAGCTAAAGAAAATAAATAAGGAGGTTATACCAATCAATCCAAACAAAACAGCTTCAATAGAAAAAAAAAAAAGAATAGTGAATAAAGTTTTTTTTTGTTTGACAGATCAATTTTCTTTCAACAGGGATGTTGAAGGATCGAATTTGAGACAGGGATGTAGGACTGTGGGGAAAATTAAATTCCCTTTTCTAGGGCAGACTTCACACTGCAGAACTGATACGATATTTGGTTTAAACTGGTTCAAAAAAAAAATTTTTTTTTAGATAGATTTCACAGTTTCACATTTTCAAGTTTTCTCGGGTCGTGAGTCGAAGTGAAACCAGTTGTACCAAGATACCATTTGTTTCCAAGTTTTACTGAAATTAACTATTACTCGGCGAACTTTTTTTTCATGTCTTCTGACAATACGAGTTTTGTCCCAATCCATGATTTTTGTAGCGGTCGCCTAAGCAATTCGCACAGGTATGATCCGCTTTAGTCTGAGCTAGCCCTTATCCCAAGCGATATACGGAATTCCACATGATTGCTCAAAAACTGAGAAGGTGGCATCACTTTATTTTTAGAACTTCGTTCACTGAACGAAATAATTTGTTCTCGTAAAAGGAAGAAGATCTCGAGCAAATCGGCCATCTTCATTCCATTTCCTTTTCAACCCGCAAGGCGAACAGTCCGCGCCACGCGTTCCAAAGTTGTCCTAAACCTAATTTAAAATAAGATCGACACTTAAGAACATACAAAGAAAAATACATAATTAAAAGGAGTAAAATAAAACTATAATTCCACAATCCCCGGAAAGTAGGTATGTTCATTTAAAAAAAAAAGGAGAGAAAGAAAACTTCATCTAAATGAAGACATTTTTTTTCCTTACACAGAATACGAGCCACATCCCGTTGCTTCGTTGGCACTTCTCTTGTAAGCCAACCAGTACCCGATCCGAGATTTGGTGGCACATCACTGGGCGCACTCTGCCCTGCAACAAGTGCACACCAAAAGAAAAGGAGCAAAAGTCACCGCCCGCGACCGCACCCGGCATTGCAAAATTGAAGTGCCACCCCAACGTTCGTTGCACAGAATTGCGCATTTTGGTGCTTGTATTCTGCTCCCGGGTGTGTCGGAAGTGACACAACATCCAAGAGCACCGAATTTCTCGTTTTGCTGAATCCTTTGCGCGATTTCCTATAAAAGAAAAAACGTGGTTGACGGTGGCAGACAGTGGCCCGTTGCGATAACATACACACGTGTATGTCGCCATCCGTCGCCTTCTTTATAGTATGCGTTTGCGCTAACCGGAGTCGATTCCCCAATGACGTCATCACCATAGTTGTCACCCTCATCTTCGCCATCGTAGTTTTTTTTTATTTAACCGGAATTAATTTTTCATTGTTTTTTTGCAACAACCCCTGTGTTAATTGAAACGAAAAGTGTACTATTCTAGAATCTAGTATCTCTAATTAAATGTAAAGGAATAAATCCGATCGTTTTTTTTTTGTTCTCTCGAAGAATTATCTAACGAATTTTGTGTTTAAATTACAAAAAAAAGGTGAATTTTCAACCGGAAGAAAAAAAAATAATAAAACCAAAAAAAAAAAGAAACCAGACCTATATAAAAAAAAAGAAAAGTAATAATAGAAGGTAATAATAGAAAAATAATTTTAGAAGGTTTCGCAACTGGAGCAGCTACGTGCGCACGGATCGCTTCCAGCAGCCAAAGGAAACAGTGAGTAAAACAATTTGAATTTGGTGTTATTATCTAATATAAATTTCATGTGCTATTTTTGATTTTTTTTATATATATCTCTTATACAATATGGTATACTATGCGTTCCTATACACGCTTACAGATTAAAAACTAAAAAAAAAAAAAAAATTAAAAAAAAAAAAAATAAAAAAAAAAGAAAGTTTTATATTTAAACTATATTCAAGAAAAAAAAAAAAAAAATAGAGATTAAGAATTGCGAAAAAAAATCTATTTCAGTAAGCATCGGATTTACCCCTAGATAGTTATTTAAAAGTTGAATTTTGTTGTACGATACCGCTAGATTTGCCTTCGATTAAACTAAATTAAAATATATATGAGATTAGATTTGTTTGTAGACTTTAAAACTTGGTCATTCCATAGATATTCCTACGATCTGATATATTTACCGGATTTCCCATTGAACGGCCTCTTAAATTTAACTTTAATATGGATTTTCCTCAAAAAAAAAATACAAACAAAATTTAACGAATTGTAACATCGATTTAATATGAAAATAACTTTAATATACATAAGACCAAATTTTGAATTCAATTTCATGTTGTTTTTGTTTGCCATGATGTGGTAACTTCTTCACTCTTGGCGATGATGATTGAGTGATGTAGGGGGAAGTTTAAAAAAAAAAGAAGACAAGGCGTTTCAACAAATGTTAGGGGCCGTCAACCAAATCCGGCCTTTTGACGGCCATGGAGCCCTGACTTACGAGTCAGTGGTGTAGGGTGGGTACTGCCAGGGTCAGCAACACCGACCCATGTTTCTTTTTTGTAACCCTTGTCTCGTCCTCCCTCTTCCACTTCCTATAGACCTTTCCCTACAGGTATGCTCTCGGTAGTTTCACCTGCCGATTTTTTTTTTGAATTCCATTTTACTTTTTCCTAATAAGGAATTAACTTCCCAACTGCCTCAATCCCCTTTAGTTCCTGACACGGCATGATTATATTTTTGTGGACCAACGGACAGCGGAAAAAACCCCCCCTCCGACGAGTTATAGCCGAGCTATAATGCCAGCATGCCGTAACTCCGCTGGGTAAAACAAATTTTGGTTTACCAAAATAAGTTTCAGTCAACCTACCCTTAGTCTTCTCACAACGTTGTCGTGCTATAAGAACTGTTAAAAATGTTTCACAGTTTATATTTCCTACCAGTTTTGATTGACATAACCTAATATAAAATTACAAGTAAATTAGAAACTATGTTGTATTTAAACTTTTGACTTTTTTTATTAATTTTTCAAAGAAATCAATTGCCCGAGTAGATAAGATGATCGTATTTCTTGAACAATTCCCTTGCTTCTTTTTATAATTGAATCACAGTTGTAAGAGGGGAATAAATGCCAAATTTTTTTTAAATTTACATTTTACCTATTAAATATAAGTGAAATCGTGACTTATACATTTGTTGTTAAAGATCCTATATATATGGTTGAAAATCCCATAAATTAGGCAGAATACCTAATTTTTATTGTGATTTTGAAAGTAAATAGTGAAATTCAATAAAATTTATTGGTGTGTTTCCGATATTTTCAGTTACTACACTGTATAGGCAAAATCCCCTTTCCATTTTTTCTTAGTGTGTATCATTAGTATCTTATCGTTTTTAATGAACTCTGGTAGCCTTGAAAAATAGGGATACCCCCCTTGTAAATGGTCTGCTGCTGAAATGTCTATGTTGTTGAAATTGAATTAAGTTGATATAAATCTTTAATTATTAATAAAAGAAAATTCTAATTCATGCATCATTTCTCCAAGATCCAAAATGAATGAATTATTTGACTCAAAACTGGCAGAAAAAGCAACAAAATATGACATTAACACCATAAAAAACGATGTAATCGCCTTACAAGCTGAAAATTAAGCTCTTAAATCCGAAACCACAAAGCTTAAAGCAAACGAAAATACTCTAAACCGAAAAATTGAAGATTTTGAGAAACTCACTAAAAGACTTAACATTGTTGTAAACGGATTGACTGCGACCAACACTCAAGAGGCAAAACAACAATTGGATGAAATCTGTAGTTCAACCCTTAATGTATCCGTCACGACAAAAAACACTAAAAAAATAGGTCAACCAACATTTTGATTATGAAAAGTGACAATAAAAACTTGGGATAAGTAATTAAAAGTTTTTATCAATTATTCTACTTCTATAGTTAAGTGCAGTTTGACAATATGAAGCCAATGTACTCCAGTAGCTGCTATCGTTTTTTATATTTTCTATGGGTAGTATATCCAGTTTTCTATAGGTAGTATATCCAGTCCAAAGTGGTTTTCTTATCTTTTTCAAACAGTGTAAGAACCGAGAAAATGAATCACGTACGAAGATGTACTCCCTAGTGTTGCAAGGGCTGCATTGTAGCGGTCTTCAGGTGGTATGACATAAGGTCCGCGGACATAATGTCCATGGACATTATTGCTGCTTCTTTCAGGACACAATGTCCATGGACATTAAGACCGATATGAATCAGTCATAAGGTCCAAGGAAAAACAGACATAAGGTCCATGGGCCTTGAAATATTTAATCAAGCGCCTACTCAATATCAGATCAATATTTTTTGGCGAAATTCATTTGGAATTTCTTCGTTTCACCTTAATTGGCATTTCACATTTTGTTTTCCATTCATTTCGGTTTTTATCAACTCACAATCAACATTTTGATAAATTTATTTTGTAATTTGTTTTTTTTTTTTTGCTATTTTTTGTTTGGCAATTTATTGTTAAGCTTTTTTTTTTATTTAGAATTACATTTTTTTTTAATTTTTTTCGCTTCATTAAATTAAATGCCGAAATTTCGCGCGAAATTTAAAGGCATGTAATTTAATGAAGCGAAAAAATTCAAAAAAAAAATAATTCCAAATAAAAATGGTAATGGTTAACCTAGAGGGTGCATGTTCAATCCTCACTCTGGTACAAAGCATTTTTTTCTTGTCAGCATACCTTCCAGCTTATGCTGGACGTGTCGCCCATGAGGTTATGCAATGAAAAATAAAAATCAACTAGCTCTCTATCCATTGTACCAAAACAATTCTTTCCTATCTTTCTATTTCTTCTAACTAGTGTCGTGCAACACCATTTAAAAAGGCAATGTGCCTTACACACACATAGTTAAATATTAAAAAAAAAGAAAAAAAAAGCTTAACAATAAATTGCCAAACAAAAAATAGCAAACAAAAAGCCTAAGTAAATAAAAGAGAAACGCAAAACAAAACTATGCAATATTAAAAATTGCTAAACTTCAAAAAGCTAATCGATCAAAAACAAATTGAAAATGGCGAAAATAAATATGCGCAATTATTATTTAGTGACACTGGCTGAGAAGTTGCAAGGGGCTGCATTCCGCATACCTACCGTACTTTAAACGCCAAATTTTCAATACAGACATTGTGTCCATGGACACTTAGACTCTTTCCTAATCGGTCATAATGTCCATGGACATTGTGTCTAATTAAAGCAGTCATAATGTCCATGGATGTATGTGTACGTATGAACAAAGTGTAATAATTCCTTTGTTCGCAGAAGCAATAATTTATTTAAGCTTTTCTTAGTATCTACGAATTACTAAGTGGAGTTTTTGGTCATTTTAGATAGAAGATAATTTCGCTGTTACGCTACGCTTTTCGTTTCTTAACGTACCCAGCCTTGCACCTAGAACCTTGCACCATGGAAAAATTCGTAATTTGTTTTTTTTTTGCTATTTTTTGTTTGGCAATTTATTGTTAAGCTTTTTTTTATTTGGAATTACATTTTTTTTTAAATTTTTTCGCTTCATTAAATTAAATGCCTTAAAATTTCGCGCGAAATTTAAAGGCATGTATTTAATGAAGCGAAAAAATTAAAAAAAAAAAAAATAATTCCAAATAAAAATGGTAATGGTTAACCTAGAGGGTGCATGTTCAATCCTCACTCTGGTACAAAGCATTTTTTTCTTGTCAGCATACCTCCCAGCTTATGCTGGACGTCGCCCATGAGGTTATGCAATGAAAAATATAAATCAACTAGCTCTCTATCCATTGTACCAAAAAAATTCTTTCCTATCTTTCTATTTCTTCTAACTAGTGTCGTGCAACACCTGTTGCATTTAAAAAGGCAATGTGCCTTACAGACACATAGTTAAATATTAAAAAGAAAAGAAAAAAAAGATTAACAATAAATTGCCAAACAAAAAATAGCAAACAAAAAGCCTAAGTAAATAAAAGAGAAACGCAAAACAAAACTATGCAATATTAAAAATTGCTAAACTTCAAAAAGCTAATCAATCAAAAACAAATTGAAAATGGCGAAAATAAATATGCGAAATGATTATTTAGTGACACAGGCAGAGAAGTTGCAAGGGGCTGCATTCCACATACCTACCGTACTTTAAACGCCAAATTTTCAATACATACATTGTGTCCATGGACACTTTGACTCTTTCCTAATCGGTCATAATGTCCATGGACATTGTGTCTAATTAAAGCGGTCATAATGTCCATGGATGTATGTGTACGTATGAACAAAGTGTAATAATTCCTTTGTTCGCAGAAGCAATAATTTATTTAAGCTTTTCTTAGTATCTACAAATTACTCAGTGGAGTTTTTGGTCATTTTAGATAGGAGATAATTTCGCTGTTACGCTACGCTTTTCGTTTCTTAACGTACCCAGCCTTGCACCTAGAACCTTGCACCATGGAAAAATTCGTGCGAATTTTTAATTTTCACACCAAATTGATCCTCTGTTCGTCAAATTTTTGTTCACCTACGCTTTTCATTTCTCACCGTACCCCGTAAATTCGATCGAATTTAAAATTTTCACACCCCAAATTAATTTTCTATTCATCAAAATTTGTTTCAGCTGCGCTTTTCGTTTCTTACCGTTACCAAAACTACACCCGCCATCACTTTCCCCCGGAAGATTAAGATATTCACCATCTATGAGATGAGCGCTATTTCATAAACTGCATTTGAAAGTGACATTATGCCAAAATGGTCAAATGACACTTTCGTAAAACGGTAAATGGCCATATGTACAAATATGGCCATATGACGCATTGTGATAGTGTCATATGGCCATATGACGTTTGGCCAAATGTCATAATGCAAAAACCATACAAATTGCATAAAAAAGAAGAATGGTACGACTATTCTTGTGCTACGAAAAAAATCACTTGACTTACTAAAATCACTTAGAAAGTAGAACTTAAATGTAACACGAGTTGAATATGTAGAGACAACACACCTATGCAAAGAAAAAAAAATTAAGTATCAAGAAGAACTAGCTAAAAAATTAAGCAACTGTAAGGATTCGGCAGAATTTTGGAAGTTTACAAGAAAAATAAACGGCACCGGTAGCTAAAAAAACACCAAACATTTCCATTTGTGATTTAGAACAACACTTATTTTCTTTGCTCAGTGCACCCAATCACCAGATGATATGGAGCTATGCAAAACCAGCTATAACGAATTATATTTTAGACGAAGAAATAACTATACCAGAAGTCGAAATAATACTGCAAAAACTTAGAGATGGGAAAATGGCAGGCTCAAATGGTATACCAACAGAGTTTTATAATGATGCCTCTCCATTGTTAAAAGAAAAGCTTACCCAAGCACTAAATGTAATTTTTAACTTTGCTGTACTTCCGGATTGCTTTGAAGAATCGCTTATCTGGCCCATCCATAAGAAAGGTGACCCAGCGGATCCTAAGAATTATAGAGGAATTTCATTTCTTAACGAAAGTTTAAAAAATATATATTGGGTAAATAAGAATAATAAATTGAGCGAATTTCAATCAGGATTTCGAAAAGGCTATTCAACAATGGACAATTTATTTGTTTTAGGATGTCTGGCCCGCTCGACGCTGAGTCGAAATAAGAAGTTATACGCCTTTTTTATTCACTTTAAAGCGGCATTTGATACGGTGGACAGAGGAGTGTTGTTCTTCAAACTATACAACCTAGGAAGGTTAGGTTAGGTTAGGTTTATGTGGCTGTCAGGAAGACTACTGACACACTTAGACCACAGATAGGTCCGTTGTGATACCACGAATGAGCGAGGGAGTATTTCTTTAATTAAACCAGTTGGAGCTTCTTATGAAGCGGTGTAAAGATAGAATATCAGCGTTCGACATATCGCTTGGATCGTCGAAAAAGAGATTACCCAGGTGTAATTTACGTCTTTGGGAGAGAGCTGGGCATGAACAGAGAAGATGGGTCTCCTCCTCCTCCTCGTCCATGCAGCTTCTGCAAAAATCATTAGAGAATACGCCAAGTCTTATGGCGTGTCTTCCTATGAGGCAGTGTCCGGGGTTATGACACCAATTACGGAGCTAAGATGTAATCTGCTCATAGATAGCAGACATTTAGTACGTTTCTGATCTAATTTTGGCCAGATTTGCTTTGTCGCTACGCAGGTAGTAGTGTTTGTCCATCTTAAATTTGCTTTCTCTATGGCATTTTTTTTTTTTTTTTTTTTTTTTTTTTTTTTTTTTATAATGCACACGCGCTCAAGGGGTTTGTTATAGCCCTTTTAATGATAAGTCACAGCGCGAGCGATAGGAATTTAGGGAGGAAGGGAAAGGAGGTGTCGATGAACATTGATCTTGAATGTCTGCAGATCAAAATGGCAAGGAAAAATTGTGCCAGGCAATTCATTCCACATTCGGGTTGTACGGCTAAAGAAAGAATCTCTATATTTCACGGTACGACCGAAATTGGGCTCAAGTGTAAACTGATGAGCGTTCCTAGCAAGACGAGTGTTACGGGAGAAATGTTTAAGGGGTGGAACGCAGCTGGCTACCTCAAGTGAACATTTTTTATAAAAGAACCTGTAAAATAAAGAAAGACAAGAAACATTTCGACGATGTTCGAGTGATGGAAATGTTTCCTCAATGTTTCTCTCTCCTATCAATTTTAACGCCTTTTTCTGAACTCTGTCGAGCAGGTGAAGAAAAGTTTGAGAAGCACCTGCCCAGAGATGGGAATTATACTCGAGTTTAGGGCGTATAAACGCCTTGTAAATTGTAGCCAGATCAGAAGAGGTGAAAAACTTCTTGCATCTATTAAGAAAGCCTAAGCATCTTGCAGCATTCTTAGCAATCTCAAGTATATGATCATTCCAACGAAGGTTGTCACTGATACACATACCGAGTACTGAAAGCTTTTCGGCCTCCTCGATGCAAGTACCATTCATGGATAATGGCATAGGGGGTATGTTTAACTTTAACGACAAAAGACAGCATTGAGTTTTCGACGCATTAAACTCCACACGATTTCTGATACCCCAATTCACAATGCTGTTTAGATCGGAGTTTAATGAGCTTATCATACGGTGTCTTTGTAATAACACGTCCGAAGGCGAAGGCCGTGAATTATCAAACGTATATGAAAAGCTGAGGGTTGAGTCGTCAGCAAAACAATTTAATGGATTAGAAGTCACAGACAAGAGATCATTTATAAAAATGAGAAAGAGAGTCGGAGACAGAACGGAGCCCTGGGGCACACCAGCATTTATTTTGTGGAGATCAGACTTGAAACCGTCTAATACAACTTGTATTGAACGGTTCAGAAGATAGCTTCTAATCCAACGAATAAGAGTATCATCGATACCAAATGCACGCATTTTCGATAAAAGAGCTTCATGCCAAACTCTATCAAATGCCTTTGAAATATCAAGCGCAATAATCTTGCTTTCGCCAAAGCGATGCACAGATTTGTTCCACTGTTCGGTGAGATATGCCATCAGATCACCAGTGGAACGATTGCTACGAAAGCCGTATTGCCGGTCATTTAAAAGCTTCCGATCTTCGAGATATTTCTTGAGCTGACGATTTATCAGCGTTTCCATGACCTTGGAAAGAAGGGACGTAAGTGCAATTGGTCGGTAGGAGGAGGGGGAGGAGGAATCACCTTTTTTAGGGACGGGCTGGACAAATGCTGTTTTCCATTTACTAGGAAAGATACCTGAACGATAGGAGCTATGGAAAAGCTTACGCAATGGTTTTGCCAGCGATGAAGAACACCTCTTCAGAAGTATAGGGGGTATACCATCCGGGCCAGCGGATTTGTGTATATCAAGATCTCGAAGAACTCTTGCTACTGTACGAGTGCGGAAAAATACCTGTCCCATAGAAAAATTAACGTTCTCAAGTACAGGAGGGACATTGTTGCTTGCAGGCAACGTAGAACTTGCAGCAAAATGAGCTGCGAGCTTATTCGCCTTCTCTGAAGAGCTGACAATTGGATTATTGTCGACGATGAGCGTTGGAACTGATGATGACGTTGAGTTCTTGACGTTTTTTACAAATGACCAGAAGTTTTTACTGCCTTTGGGACATTGCAGAAACTCCACACGATTTCTGATACCCCAATTCACAATGCTGTTTAAATCGGAGTTTAATGAGCTTATCATACGGTGTCGTTGTAATAACACGTCCGAAGGCGAAGGCCGTGAATTATCAAACGTATATGAAAAGCTGAGGGTTGAGTCGTCAGCAAAACAATTTAATGGATTAGAAGTCACAGACAAGAGATCATTTATAAAAATGAGAAAGAGAGTCGGAGACAGAACGGAGCCCTGGGGCATACCAGCATTTATTTTGTGGAGATCAGACTTGAAACCGTCTAATACAACTTGTATTGAATGGTTCAGAAGATAGCTTCTAATCCAACGAATAAGAGTATCATCGATACCAAATGCACGCATTTTCGATAAAAGAGCTTCATGCCAAACTCTATCAAATGCCTTTGAAATATCAAGCGCAATAATCTTGCTTTCGCCAAAGCGATGCACAGATTTGTTCCACTGTTCGGTGAGATATGCCATCAGATCACCAGTGGAACGATTGCTACGAAAGCCGTATTGCCGGTCATTTAAAAGCTTCCGATCTTCGAGATATTTCTTGAGCTGACGATTTATCAGCGTTTCCATGACCTTGGAAAGAAGGGACGTAAGTGCAATTGGTCGGTAGGAGGAGGGGGAGGAGGAATCACCTTTTTTAGGGACGGGCTGGACAAATGCTGTTTTCCATTTACTAGGAAAGATACCTGAACGATAGGAGCTATGGAAAAGCTTACGCAATGGTTTTGCCAGCGATGAAGAACACCTCTTCAGAAGTATAGGGGGTATACCATCCGGGCCAGCGGATTTGTGTATATCAAGATCTTGAAGAACTCTTGCTACTGTACGAGTGCGGAAAAATACCTGTCCCATAGAAAAATTAACGTTCTCAAGTACAGGAGGGACATTGTTGCTTGCAGGCAACGTAGAACTTGCAGCAAAATGAGCTGCGAGCTTATTCGCCTTCTCTGAAGAGCTGACAATTGGATTATTGTCGACGATGAGCGTTGGAACTGATGATGACGTTGAGTTCTTGACGTTTTTTACAAATGACCAGAAGTTTTTACTGCCTTTGGGACATTGCAGAATTTTTTGCCGTAATTTCTGGTCATGTAAAAATTTCGTTTTGTGTATAACGGAGTTGCACGAGTTCCTAACTTGTTTATGTTTCTTCCGATTTTCCTCAGATGGGTTGGCTTTATAGGATCGGAAGCTTACTTCTTTCAACCTGATAGCTTCTTTACACTCTTCGGTAAACCAAGACTTTTCTTTTGGTTTGATACATTTTGTTCTGTGAGGGACAAAAGTTCTCATTCCAAGAAAAATCACTTCTGTAATCATTTCAGCACTGGCATCAATGTCATTATCGAGGAAGCATAATGACCAGTTAAAGTTGCGAAAGAAATTATTCAGACCGTCCCAGTTGGCTTTCTCGTATTGCCAAACGGTCCTAGTGGGAATTTTTTCTTAAACTGGATGATTGGAGATCGAGAAATTAGCTGAAATGACACAATGGTCCGAGGTGCCAAATGGAGAAGTTACTTTAATAGTATATTTATCAGGGTGGGAAGTAAGGAACAAGTCAAGAGTATGGGCGGAATGCCCATCAACATCCGGTATACGGGTAGGCTCATCGACAAGCTGAGTAAGATGGTTATACTCAGCAAAGATCTCGGTATACCTTCCTTCGAGTGTTGTCTGGCCAGAATAGCGGAGCCAACTTGAATTGTGTACATTGAAGTCGCCCGTAATCACGACTTCAGTGTGAGGACAATGGGAAACAATTCGGGAAATTGAATCTGACAGAACATCTAACTCATCACAAGTAGACATGCTGTCAAGATTCGGACTCCTGTAAATAAAACAGTAGTGAATGATATGCTTGCGGACAGTAAATTTGAGCCACAGGAAATTAAAGTTCGTATTAGAACAATGCCCATATTGGGGAAGGCTCTGGCAAGCAATATCATTTCTAACATAAACGACAAGACCATGGTGGGAAAAAAGTAATGGCACTAAGTTATATCCAACCAAACAAAATTCTGATAAATCAGTATTCTGTCCAACCTGGGTTTCACTTAATGCCAAAACAGCTGGCCTGTATTGCACAGTATGGGCGTACACAGAAAAGAAATTCTTCCTAAGCCCACGAACATTTGAATAGACAACACAAAAATCACTTACCATTTTGAAAAACAAAACACAAAAAATCGACTTTGACGTACCTAAGTTCAACTGTGCAGTGTAGGCCCATATCAAATCAATGATAAACAAACTGTCCTAGGTGTTATGCCCATAAGACAGTTTGTACACGAAATTAATATATATAGGTATACACAGCACAATAGAATTATTCGACAAATGCTACTTACCCATCCACCACAAACTTCTTGCGATAAGCCTCACAAGAGGCTTGCAGTGCATAGAAAGCAACAGTTACGAGTGAGCTCGGGTGGAGAGGATGGGTGGTGTCGGATGCTGTGCTGTGATTTCTATTTTTGTTTTTTTGATTTTATTTTTTTTTTACACACGCGCACAGAGTTATCAACGCGACCGCTCACGACGAGTACTTGATCGATACCGATAGTTTTAGCATGAGTTTGCTTGTAGCGATAGGTATACCAATATTCACCTTGTTAGGTAAAATCGGCAATAGAGTTCCATTTCTGGCGAGTTCATCGGCTTTGCAGTTTCCCTCAATATCTCTGTGTCCCGGCACCCAGAAAAGGTGAATATTGAACTGTTCTGCCATCTCCATGAGAGATGATCGACAGTCGCGGGCAGTTATTGAGTTTGTGGAAACAGCACTGATTGATTTAAGGGCTGCCTGACTGTCTGAAAATATACGGATATCCGATACAGATATCACGTTTTCCCTTAACCAGGATAAAACCTCTTTGATCGCCAGAATTTGCGCTTGGAACACACTACAATGGTCAGGTAGACGGAATGAGAGACTTAAATTTAGTCTGTCTGAGTACACGCCACCACCAACCCCATCTTTAGTTTTTGAGCCATCAGTGTAAAAATGAACTGATTCATCTTTCAAGAAACTCTCATTTTCCCAAGTGGATCTTGGTGGGATGGTGACTTGAAAATTCTTGTCAAAAACTAGCTGGGGTATAGAGTAGTCGGAGTGACTTAATTTTGGTCCGAATGTTTTCAGAATAATGGAGTGACCAATTGAGTTATCGGTCCATTGAGAGATGGCTTTGAGACGAACGGCTGTGCTTGCGGCCGTTTGTTTGCTAAAAATATCAAGGGGTATGAGATTAAGTAGAATATCAAGAGCAGCTGAAGGTGTCGAACGGAGAGCTCCGCTAATACACATACAGGCTGACCGTTGTACTTTACTTAACTTGTCACGATATGTAACTTTGTCAAGGGCAGTCCACCATACTGCTACCCCGTAAGTTAGTATCGGTCTGATGACCGCTGTGTAGAGCCAGTGGGTTATGTATGGGGATAAGCCCCATTTATTTCCGATGGCTTTTTTGCAAGAGAAGAGTGCTACTGTGGCTTTCCTAACTCTTTCCTGTATATTTGCTTTCCAATGTAGTTTTTTGTCCAGGATAAGACCTAGATATTTAGCTTCATCTGAAAATCTTAGTGGAGTTCCCATAATTGATGGGGGACTTATTTGGGGAATTTTATATTTTCTTGTGAAGAGGACAAGTTCAGTTTTCTTTGGGTTTACACCCAGTCCGCATTTTTCTGCCCATTTGAGCATAATATTTAGAGCATTTTGCATTAATTCAACGAGAATTTGAGCATGTTTTCCCGATATTGCAATGGCAACATCGTCGGCATACGCGATCACTTTGAAACCTTCCTTTTCTAGGCTTTCTAACACCTCATTTACGACTATGTTCCATAGAAGTGGGGAAAGGACTCCGCCTTGAGGTGTACCTCTGCTGACAGATCTTCTTTCATGAGTGCCACCTAAAGATGAATTAATAATTCTACTTTCTAACATAATATTAATTAGGTCATTCAGCGAACCATGTATATCTAGTTTCTTCAGTGACGCTGTGATTGCTTGGTAGCTGACATTATTGAAGGCGCCTTCAATATCGAGAAATGCAACTAGAGTGTACTCTTTATGATGTAGTGAGTATTCGATGGTTCGTACCAGTGTATGTAAAGCCGTTTCTACCGATTTTCCTTTACAATAAGCGTGTTGTGCAGTAGATACCAGATTAGGATCTATAGCATTGCGCAGATGGATCTCGATCAATCTCTCTAGGGTTTTGAGAAGGAACGATGATAGGCTAATTGGTCTGAGATCTTTAGGATTAACCTGGGAGCATTTACCGGCTTTGGGTATAAAGACAACTTTTACCTCTCTCCATAAAGAGGGAATGTAAGTAAATTTTACGCAACCAATTAGGATGATCTCTAGGATGGGTGTTATGATATCCGAGGCAAATTGAAGCTCTGAAGGTATTATGCCGTCGGGTCCGGGAGATTTGTAAGGATCAAAGCTGTTTATAGCCCATTTCAGCTTATCCTTAGAAATCAGACCAACAATATTTGTCTGTGTGTTGCTTGATAATAATGAATCAATGCTATTTATATTTTGTGAGCTACCTGGAAAATGGGTGTCTAGTAGCAAGGTGAGCGATTCTTCGCAAGAATTGGTCCAAGAGCCGTTAGCTGTCTTTAAGGAGCTAGGCATTGTAGGATTTTTTGATAGAATTTTTCTTAATCGTGAAGCTTCTGAAGTTTCTTCTATTTTTCCACAGAAGTTCCTCCAGGAGGTTCTTTTATTATTCCTTAATTCTTTTTTATAATTTTTTAGGGATTCTTTATAAAATTCCCAGTCCTGACTATCTCTAGAATGTTTAGCTCGGTTAAAAAGTTGTCTGCACTTTTTCCTGAGCAGTTCTAGACCCGAGTTCCACCAACGTGGTTTCTGTTTTCCTCTTATTTGAGTAAGGGGACAAGAAATGGCCATTGATTTATTGAGAGCTAGGGTGAGATCTTTGACTTTATCATCAAGATCATTTTTATCAGAAGGGATACTTAAGAGTGATGGTTTAACTAATCTTACTAAAGTTTCTCTATATAGTTGCCAGTTTGTTTTCCGATAATTTCGGAAGGCTGGCTGTTTTTTAGATTCTTCATCAAGAGAAAATTGGATGTATCTGTGATCCGAGAACGAATGTTCCTTAGAAACTCTCCAGTTTTTGATCTTGTGATGAATCGTGTCGGAGACAAGAGTGATATCTAGAACCTCTTGTCGGTTTTTGGTAATGAATGTTGGTTCATTGCCAATGTTACTCACTATAAGGTTAGTACTTAGAATAAAATCAAAAAGTGACTCACCTCTGTCATTTATGTCTGTACTTCCCCAGACGGTATGATGGGCATTAGCGTCACACCCGATTATAAGGCAGACTTTCTGTCATTCAGCTTCCCTGATTAGTTCCTCTAGCTTGTCGCCAGGAAGAGGGCCAAGGTGGTCATGGCCGAGATACGCTGATGCTAACCAGTACGCCCCGTTATTGGTTTGTAGTCTAACTACGGTTACATCGCGATCGCTAATAATAAATATACATTAATGCTACTTTTTACTAATATGCAAGATCTAGGGTCACCTTTATTTGATGCATACAGCAGGTAGTATCCGGGAGTCCTGAGTCCTTGAACAGTGGAATTGACAATCCAAGGTTCTTGGATCAGGACGATGTCTTCCCCTTTATTTTGTAGACGGAGAAGAAGGGAGGCCGAAGCCACTTTGGAGTGATGGGTGTTAATCTGTACTAACTGCACCACCTTGGTTGCAGCTAGGTGGATCAACCCCCACCACAGTTTGGTCGAGATCTGCATCGGAGTCGAAATCCGATTTAAGAAGGTCGTCCTCATTTGCGGAGTCAACAAAATCCATGTCGGAGTGTTTGTCGACGTTAGGAGCCTCTTCAACAGATGGCGGTTTTATATAAATGGAGGGCGACACAGTGGAGGAGGTGCATATAGTATCTACCTCCATCGTCTGAAGGTCGATACCCGATGCATGTTCCTTCTCTGCAAATACATCCTGTGATTTTGATGGCATCGTGTTCGATGCGTTTTCCTCGTCTTTTTTTATATACTTTTAGAGTTATGGTAGACCATCCAAACCTAACCACACCTTGGTTTTCAGCCAATGGAGCCAATGAGTCCTTATTTATCACCAAGACGGCTGATCTATAAGAACCCCGTGGATCTTCAAGCCTTGCAACCTTCCAGTCGTGAGTAGGCAAGGATGGATTACCATACTGAAGCATCTTGAGGATGATTTCTTTATTGGAGAGATCGGCCGGGACATTAGTGCGGGCTCTCGGTCTGCACGGGATATTCTCCTTTGCCACAACCTCGAGTTTTGCATTTGGCCATAGGCCCTCTAACCTGCTGACAGCGAGTTTATACAGGTCACACGATCTCACCATCAAAGGCAACTAGCTTGACTCGACCTTGATACCATCCCGCATCCTCAAAAGTTGCAGGTTCCCCTGGATTTTCCAGCATGAGGGTCCAGTATGAGGCTTGGAGTTTGTTCAAGACCATTTGCCAATGATCGGGAGAGATCGCGCCATCTGCATTACTACTGTCAATGACAGCTAGAATTGTTTTGTCTTTTAGCACGGCACTAAAGGACAGATCTTTCCTGGTGAAGGATGGAGCGCCAGCGGTGTTCGCCTTTGGCCTTTTGGGTTCCGGAGTGGTTCCCTCGGAAGACCTTAGTCGCTTTGACGTTAAGTCGTTGCAGGTCTGAAATTGGGCAAGTGTGTTTTTGGCCCAGGCAAGTTTTTCGGATTGCTTTGAGTCTAGTTCAGATGCTGGCAAGGCACCGACCACCTTCACTATCCTCGTAGCGTTCCTAAAATCTTTTCTCATTGTCAATTTCTTCCTCTTCTCGCTGGGAGTAGGTCTACATGACGTATTACTACTGCCAGCGAGGAGGGGAGCCTCCGTTGTGTTCGGAAGAGATCTACCTTGTCTTGTGGTGGGACCAACAGTCGTGGTCGAACCTTGAGCCAGAGTAGTAACCCCCGAATACACGAGAGGTTTTGTACTGGCGCATGGCGGTTTGTGTGGAAGTTCCACTAAGGGCTGCGTTTTTCACAGCAGAAGAGAGGTTGGCAAGACCCTTGTCAGCTTTTTTGAGTCCTACCGAGTTCGGAATTGGTATGTTACCAGCGGGCAGATTGCTATCTCCTCCGCAGGTATTAGCGTCTAGACTGTGGGACGCTCCACAACCCCGGGGTGGCTTGTTAACCTTTCCGGGAATTGTGGTCGTCACACTAGTCCTACCGCTATATAAAGCTTTGTCAGTTGAAATGGCCAAAGTTTGTTAGTGTCCTTGTCACTGGCGACTTATCCTCTTTCGAGGCCAAGCCATCGCCGGCAGTCGTGACTCCTACCGACTTTTGAACTGATATCCCAGTTCGATTTTTGTTCTTTTTATTAACTTTTTCCATATTTATTTTCAAGTCTTCATACTTGGTTTTGTTTTTGAGTTATGTTCGTTTGTGAGGCTCTGTAGCTGGATTGCTAGAAAACCCCACAGTTAAGCACCCCCACCACGACAAGGTCAACTCATAGGGGGTGATACAACCTAGGAATATCGACCAAGTTTGGAAATGCTTTGAAAAAAATGTATCAACAAACAAGTGGATGTGTATTCAATGAAATAGAAACATCAAACAACATTAAAATGAATCGAGGAGTTCGTGCAAGGGTACAACCTCAGTCCCTTATTATTTGCCCTTTTCTGAGATTATATGATCGAACGCCTACCATGCGGAGCGCAAATTGGAAATATTAAAATCAAATCGATTATGTTTGCGGATGATGTTCTCATTTTGACAGAATCACCAAGCTCACTACAATTAAATATAAATAGACTTTTTGACTACTGCAATAGGTGGTGCTTGGAAGTAATTACCACAAAATCGAAAGTAATGATTTTTCAAAATGGAGCAGGAAGGATTTCACGTGAGGAACACGGGAGATACGGCCAAATTGAACTGGAGATAGTAAAGGAATACAATTACTTGGGAATGACTATAACATTCAATTGAAATATAGAAAAATACCTCCAAGCTAGAGCTGACGTGACCAGAAATGCAATTTGTGCAAATTGGAAAAAAATATTTAACTAATATTAAATACGAAGTGTTTAACGATACAGCTAAGGCTACGCTGTTCTACGGTGCTCAAATCTGGGGCGCTAAAAAGTTTGAGACAGCAGAAAGAGTATTGCAGTCCTTAGGAAGGTCTTTCTGTTGCCATTAAATTCTCCCAATTATATGTATTACCTGGAAACTGGACAACCTACACTTTATGTATCTACACTAAAGCTCAATGCAGGTTATCTTGTACGAGTGGTAAACATGAATGACGCCAGACTACCGAAAATGGTGCTTACTAGTGCAGTCCGCCAAAAGAAAAGCTCTGTATGAAGTTATACACATATAGATCAGAATGAAAGATATTCATTTGTAGTTATTAATTTCTAGTCCTTTTAGACTAAACTAAAAGTTATATCCATTTTTGTTTTATTTTTTTAAATTCCATTTTATTAAATTTCCGTTTTAATCAAACTAAATGTTATATCCGCTTGTAAATTTCTTATTACATTTTTTTTCCTTTTAACTAAACTAAAAGTTGCAACTGAATTCAATTATGTATTAAGTTAAATTAAAAAAAAAAAAAAATTACAATATTTTTTAAATTCGAATGTTTTGAACAAAAAAAAATGTAATGCTGCCGGGCAGACGGCAGCAATGCCATGCTCATTATTATTCAATTATAAACTAAATATAAAAACTTAAAATTAATATGAAATGAATAAAAACTATCTATCTATCTATCTTGTTTTTTCATCAATGCCTTCTTCTAACATCCAGGTTTCATTGAGTAATGAAGTTATCTCAAAAATAGATGTTCACCATCCACCACTCCTTGTTACATGTAATCTTCAAATAGCTAGATATATGAATGAATCAGTTATAACACAACGAAATTTTCTTCGTGCTGATTTTGAGGGCATAAACTCATTTTTAAGTAATGTGAATTGGTCTGATCTGCAAACACTAGACACGAATTCTGCATTCGATTATTATACTGACAAAGTTATGAGTGGAATAAGTTCAAACGTTCCCCTTCGCAAACCTCGCAACACATTATACCCCAAATAGTATTCTATGAATCTTACAAATACAATAAAAGAAAAAAAGAAAATTCTACACCAAGTTCGAAAATATAAAAGACAAGAAGATATAATCACTTTTAAGTATTTGCGCAAATTGGTCAAAAAACGAATAAATTCTTGTTATCAGCTTTATCTTAACGATATTGAATCGAATTTAAAAACGAATGTGAAATATTTTTGGTCGTACTCAAAAGAACTAAGAAAATCTAATAAAATTCCAAACGTACTATCACTCGATGAAGAAGTTTATAGTACAAATGAAAATGCAACAGAAGCTTTTGCCTCTTTCTTTAAACGAAACTATAGCTCTTCACTAAACTCACAAATAATACATGACTTCAATGATGAAAATGCTGTTGAATCAAATGAACAACCTCTAACTCAAATCCCTGTAATAACCGAAGATAATGTCAGTAAAGTTCTTAAGAGTTTATATGAATCCAAAAACTCTGGACCTGATGATATTCCTAACGCTTTTTATAAGCATTGTGAACCATCCCTGGTAAAACCTTTGTGCCTGCTTTTCAACAAGTCTTTGCAAAATAAACTTTTCCCGTCGTGTCTGAAACCCGCATTCATCACTCCAATTCACAAGGATGGTAATCCATCCAATATACAAAATTATCGTCCAGTGTCCATCTTAAATGCTTTATCCCTTATTTTTGAAAAATGTGTATAATTATATAATGCCTCACATTATGCTGCATTTAAATGACTGTCAGCATGGATTCGTAAATGGTCGATCGACTGTGTCAAATCTTGCCTCGTTTTCGCATATTGTAGCTGACGCATTAGACAAAAGCAAACAAGTGGACGTAATTTACACCGACTTTTCCAAGGCCTTTGACAAAATAAATCACAGCATAATGTTGGTAAAATTATGCAAGTTTGGATTTCACGACAACCTTGTCATGTGGTTTGGATGACAATGTCCCTTGCTTATGCCGACGATTTTAAAATATTTCAAACAATAAATAATGTAAGAGATTGTGTAGTGCTTCAAAGAGATTTAAACACCTTAAATGAATGGTGTCTCAAAAACAAGTTACATCTCAACATTAGAAAATGTTCAATAATGACCTACTCTAGAAAACTAAATACAATTATATTCGACTATGCCATTAATACAAGCCCACTGACAAAAGTATCTGAACACAAAGATTTAGGTGTAGTATTTGATTCAAAATTTCATTTTAAACCCCACTATGATTTTATCATTACAAAATCATCAAAAGTCATGGGTTTCATTTTCAGAATAGGTAAAAATTTAAAAAAATCAGATACCTTCGTCCAGCTCTTCAACTTGTTGTGCAGAAGTATCCTAGAATATGGGACAGTTGTTTGGTCCCCTATATATAGTACTCACTCAAAAGCTATAGAATCGGTGCAAAGAAAATTCACCAGATATCTACAATACAAACCTACAAACTATATCGCAGTCATAGCAGTTATGAGGATAGATTGGATCTTTTTGAAATGGATGCTTTATCTCAACGACGATTAATATTCACGGAAAAATATTTAAGACAAATAATCGTAGGAAAAGTGCGACCGTCAATACTTTCAAACGAAATATGCATACGCTCGTCATCTCGATCTAGTAGACAGCCACTGCAACCATTCTTACCACCTCGCGCTCGTACTAATATATATCTTAAATCACCAATTGTAAGAATGCAAGTCTATCACAATCACTACTTCCTCTCGTTTGATGTTTTTAACGTTGGTGCCAGTGATATTACTGTTAAATCCCAGTTATTGAGAATTGTACCACGTCACTCTTCCTTTACGTCATTTATCCACTTTTAATTCCTCCTAGTTTGCCTTTGCTTTTGCTTTTCATTTTTCATTTATTTAATGGATATTTTATTTGCATTTTTAACTTTTTTCATTTCTCTTTTAACTTAACAAAAAAAAAAAAAAAAAAAAAAAAAAAAAAAAAAAAAAAAAAAAAAAATTGCTAATGAATTTACTGTGCTTAAATAATATAATTTCAAATGCTTCTTGTAATTGGTTTTTAACTGTTAGAAGCTTATTATTATAAAAAATAAAAAAAAAAAAAAAAATTGAAATATGGAAAAACACCTCCAAGCTAGAGCTGACGTGACCAGAAATGCAATTTGTGCAAATTGGAAAAAAATATTTAACTAATATTAAATACGAAGTGTTTAACGATACAGCTAAGGCTACGCTGTTCTACGGTGCTCAAATCTGGGGCGCTAAAAAGTTTGAGACAGCAGAAAGAGTATTGCAGTCCTTAGGAAGACTTTTCTGTTGCCATTAAATTCTCCCAATTATATGTATTACCTGGAAACTGGACAACCTACACTTTATGTATCTACACTAAAGCTCAATGCAGGTTATCTTGTACGAGTGGTAAACATGAATGACGCCAGACTACCGAAGATGGTGCTTACTAGTGCAGTCCGCCAAAAGTCACTTTTTTACAAAGATTGGCTAGATCATGCTACAAACTGTGGATGGAATCTTAATTTAGCAAATGCAAGCCCACTTCAATGGAGAGAAGCTCTGTATGAAGTTATACACATATAGATCAGAATGAAAGATATTCATTTATAGAGCAAGCTAGATCATCAAGAAAGAACGATATACTCTAGTCTAACTATAATCTTAACGAAAGAAATTACTTCACCCAGGATCATTCACGTAATCTAATAAGCACTGTTTTCAAAGCATGGAGAGAGTTTACTAAACTTTATTTTATTACTCACAGAACTGATTTGAAAGGTAATTGCTCTCTTTACAACATGCGGGAAAAAGAGAATATGTATCGTTTTCTGGGAAGTTGTCCAATGCTGATGGAGTTAGGGAGAGTTTTCTACGAAAAAAATAATCTTCAAGAAGACGACATCTAACTGATTTTGAATTAGGAAAATTGGATTCGGTTACATGAATTCACAACAAAAGCGATGGCATACAGAAACAGATTTATTAGTGAAAATTTCTAATTTTTTTTTTCAATAAACTGTATGAATAATATATATCATAAAGTTATTAATTTCTAGTCCTTTTAGACTAAACTTAAAATTATATCCATTTTTGTTTTATTTTGTTAAATTCCATTTTATTAAATTTCCGTTTTAATCAAACTAAATGTTATATCCGCTTGTAAATTTCTTATTACATTTTTTTTTCCTTTTAACTAAACTAAAAGTTGCAACTGAATTCAATTATGTATTAAGTTAAATTAAAAAAAAAAAAAAATCTTACAATATTTTTTAAATTCGAATGTTTTGAACAAAAAAAAATGTAATGCTGCCGGGCAGACGGCAGCAATGCCATGCTCATTATTACTCAATTATAAACTAAATATAAAAACTTAAAATTAATATGAAATGAATAAAAACTATCTATCTATCTATCTATTTAATGCTTAAATAAAAGTCGTTCATCTCCCATAATTTACTTTCCACACTGCCGAATGTGGAATGATCATCCAATCAGGACTATTCGTTGCTTTGTTCGTTGAAAATGGAAGAATTACCTTTTCTAAGCTAACCAACATCAATACTCAAGAGTCAAGACATCAACTACTCCTTTGTCTATAGGTTTGTGTTTTTGTGCAAGAGCTTTTAGAATAAATGCTTTTTCGATACCAAAACAAGAGTGAGGGAGGTCGTGGTTTCAAACTGGTTGGTATTTTATGGTTTTGTTGGTAGAACTGTTGGTTTAAAATAAAAAAAATCGTTCATTGGGGTGTGATAAGAAGGAATGAAATGCAAAAAAGTAATACGCTGCAGCCAAACTGAGATGCAAACGTCCTATCTTTCCTGTACTTACGAACTTTTCTGGACGAACTATAGTTACACTCCTCGCCACTTAAATAGGACACCCCTCAAGTGAATTTTCTATCGTTCTTTGCTCCCAAACTAGAAATCTAATTTTTGTTTGCAATTAAAAATCATTTAACTGTTATTTAATGACCAGAAGAAAGATTCTGTGGTTAAGCCTTAAGTATTAACCAAAAACCGGCAAAATGCAAGGTGCTTTTTTTGTGCCACATGAATAGGACACAATAAATAAAACATTTCTTAGAATTCATCGTATTTTTATTTCAAACAATACTTACACTGTAAGGACTAAGGTAGATATTCTGTTATAGAACTGATTTGAAAATAAATGTTTTGAGAGACTGTTGGAAGGCTAAAAGCCATTACAGAGATAAAGATTAAAATTCAGAAACATCTTAAGTTTAATCTTAAGAAACATCTTAAGTATAATTGTTTGTTAATACTAAAGGCTTTAGCAATGTATCTTCTTTCTGGTTGATAAATAACAGTTAAATGAACTTTAATTGAAAACAAAACTTAGATCTCTAGCTTGCTTAGTTTGGGAGCAAAGAACGATTGAAAATTCACTTGAAGAGTGTTTTATTTAAGTGGCGAGGAGTGTATATGTTAGAATTTCTTCTAACATTATTGTAAGCGGCCAGTCAAAAAAATAAAAAAAAAATAACAATTTTGTTTTTTAATAGCAATTCAGGTTTTTAAAGCTTTCAATATCGCCGTTAAAAATTAAGGTTAAATAATCGATTTAAGATTGCATAGCAAAACCCGTTGAAATGCACCATCTACTCAAAATTTCGAAGGCCTATGTACCTATAGAATTTTAGTCCCTTTTATCATAAAATTGCCAGGGGACTGAGATTGTCACACTTTTCAAGCAAAAAACATGCTAGCGTATCATTTGAAAAAATAAAAGAAAAAAACTATATTATGGTTGTACTAAGCTTATATTATAATGCTAAAAAAATACGCCTCTTTAAATTGATTTTTTTTATTTGAACACTCACCAGGAGACTAATAAACTGAACGGTCAATCAACGTCCTCCCTCACAAATGTCTTCTTCTCAAGTGATATAGCAAACAGATGAAATATGCAAACATAATTTTGTTTTAAGAAGACTCGATCGATTTCGAAATGACCGATATTTTTTACGTTTTCAATCAATTGCGGGGGACAAGGTTAAGTAACTTTTTTTTGCAATAAAATGAATTGCAAACTAATATTTATGTACTTCATAAAAATTCTGTATTATTTGAGATTAAAAAGATAGGATTTTTTCGTTGTGGAAACTGAAAGAAAGAAGAGCAGCAATGAATGTCAAAAAGGGATTCTGACAAGCCAGGGGACAGAGAATTAGGCCCTTTGAAGATTTTTTTGAGCGAGAAAAAAAAACTGCGATCTGCACAATTTTGATTTCGCATATTTATGTTTATAAGATTGAATGAATGCAATGGTTTCAAATTATTGTCGCGGACATCGCAAATTCCATCTTTTGTAGAATTATTCATAAATACTGAGACACACTTGAACGTTAAGGGAATTCAAATTCGTTTCAATTAAAAGAAAATATGAACACCTCATAGTAATGCTATAAAACACAAATATGAACACATGAATATAAATTGGTTACACAAGCTCAATGCGAAATGAAAAATGATGAAGTATAGGTATATCTAATTAAAAAAGTAAGGAAGAGGTTTGCTGCTATCACAGTGTAAACATTTAGAAAATGTTCAAAGTTCTGCTCCAAGTTGTAAGTTCTTAATTACAATAGTTGATACTTGTTGTTGTATGGAAACTCAAAGTTAAAGTTAGTCCAGTTAATAAAGACATCGAACGTCTCAAAAAATCGCAGATCGCTGATTTTATGGGGATGGATACCAACAGTTTAAAACCAAGTTTGCAGCTTCAAAAAGCTTGTTCTAACTTGTCAAAACACCTCAACATTTTTGTACTTTTTCAGTGTTTGCCTTTTAATTTCATATAAGTGCATCCGATAAAAAATAGTTTGCGAAAAATCTTTCCGCGTAAATTTTTGGGCTTCACGCTCTCAAACATGAGCCAAACGGTACCTAAATTGCATCTCCGTAAATTCTTTTCGGCGAGTAGTTTAGTAGTAGTCTTTGCCTTTAATTTGTTTTAAGATAGCACATATTTTTAGTCTTATTTGCTCGATGGCCCCTCTTCCCCTCTCATGTAAATATTTGAAGCAGTTGGTTGTTGATGAGCTAACTGTTGATTTAGGAGCCGATCAAAACCACCAAAACGAGGGCGATTTTGTTCTGACCCCCGATTCATACATATATAACTTAAATAAAATGCCGGTTGAATCCACATCATACAGGAGTCAATAAAAAAAATAAGGTAGATAAAGTGATTCGTGATTACATTATGGCATTGTTTATTGAGAGATTGCAAAACATTTAAAGTTATTAAATTCGATTTTCGTCACTTCCTCATTGACGGTCTTGTATGCAGATCATCTTCAGCGAAATAGGAAAATTCACTACAAAAGAAATTGTTATAAAGTTTAGACAATAAGAAGAATATACGATGTAAACAAAAAGGCAAAAAAAAATCTATCTATAGAGCTATTGGGTATTTGTGAATAAAAAATCTCCATTTGGTGTGAATAAAAAGATTTGACGAAACTTTTGAAGAAAACACTTCACTTGAAAGTTGGAGTGTTTCGTTTTTGTACTTTTCAGTGTTTGCCTTTTAATTTCATAGAAGTGCATCCGATGAAAAATAGTTAATTTTTGGGCTTCACGCTCTCAAACATGAGCTAAACGGTACCTGAATTGCATCTCCGTAAATTCTTTTCGGCGAGTAGTTTAGTAGTAGTCTTTGCCTTTAAGTTTTAAGATAGCACATATTTTTAGTCTTATTTTCTCGATGGTCCCTCTTCCCCTCTCATGTAAATATTTGAAGCAGTTGGTTGTTGATGAGCTAACTGTTGATTTAGGAGCCGATCACAACCACCAAAACGAGGGCGATTTTATTCTGACCCCCGATTCATACATATATAACTCAAGGCCGTAGCCAGACAATTATTTTTGGGGGGGGGGGGGGGTTATACTTATTCCATACACCAATCAATCTGTACCTTTCTATAGATATAATAAATAAAATTAGTACAGCCCATTAACCCAAAATCCACCAAACATGACTTTTAATTGCGATAATGATACTATTCTATGTATAAGGCAAGTTATGGATTCGTCAAAAAAAAAATTGAGATAACAAATAAACATGATATTGCGATGATAGGGAAGTAGACAAAAGTGTGTCGGAAAATTCTGTTCGTCCGACTGCCTGTTTGCAGATCTGCAGCCTAAATGGATAGGCTGATTTGCAAGCTTGGTTCAGAGTGTTTATTTAGTAGTCTCGCACTAGGCGTTGTTGAAATTGGAATTTTAGCTCTAAGACAATGGTAAATGTCATATAACAGTTTGTTAAAACTTAATTTTTCTAAAAATGGCATTAACGATTTTGATAAAACAGTCGAGATTTATCTTAAAACAGTACCTCCCATAGAACAATTTTTTGAAATCAGAATTTCTCGCTAACAACAAAACCGATTTCAATTAAATTTAAAATTTAGGAAGGTTTTTATGATCAAATTCATATACATAACTTTTTAGATTTTTTGAATATGTTGGAAAAGCGAATATCGATTTTTTTTTAGATTTTTTTCCAGATGAACTACAGACTTCGATGTATTGAAATTCTCAAAAAATTGAAAAATATTTTTCAAAAATTAAAAAAGAAAACGGGTTAAAAAAAACTGCTTTAACGATTTTCGATATATTTTCCTAGGTATAGTACTGCTAATAAAATACAATTGCATACTTAGTTTTTCAAGAAAATTCAAACAAATTTGAAAAACTAAAAGATTTTTCCAATATTTTTTTTAAATAATTTTAAGGTATTATTTATTAGGTAGGTAAATTTATCATCACTCTTTAAGATTTTATTATAAAAAAAAATATTAAATAACATGTAAGTATGTATATCATTTTTATAAAATTCTTCTGTGCTACAAATATGTCTAAAACTTCCTCAGTGTCAATCTCAATTTGTCGATGAATTGACATTAATGCCAATCCTGTTAGTCTTTCTTCGCCGGTAGAATTTCTAAGGTAAGTTTTTAGAAGTTTCATTGTCGAAAATGTTCTTTCCGGTGTACACGTTGAAACCGGTAGTGTCGCCAAAATTTTGAGAAGCTTGTGGATGTTAGGAAACAGATCCTTATTGCATTCCCCAAGAGCTGTTATTGCACTCTTTGAACGCTCTGTATCTTTTTGTCTATGGCATTTTGTCTTCCCTAACGTAAACTCAGCTTTCAAAGTGTCCCAATCCAAAAAAGATCTATAAAATTTGAAGTTTTCTTCGTTGTAATTTTGTTCATATTTGCCAAGGATCGATGGAATTAAAATGCACAAAGAGGAAAGTATGGACTTATGATTTTCAAATCTTATTTTAAGCTGACTTAAAAAGTCATCTAAAAGAGGAATCATTATACTTATCCTAAAATAGGTTTCAGGATCCGTTGTGCTCACGTTTTGTCTGTGCTGTTGCCTTCACACAATTCGTGGAATTTGGAGTTTTTCATCCACAACACATACTAAGGTGTTGCTCATTCCTTTTTGCCTATTGCTGGCAAGAGAATAGAAACGCATGGAATGAACCGGCTAAAATGTTGCAAGTTACAATTGCAAATATATAAGTGGAATAACGAAGTTGAAAACTAATGCACACAAGGACACCATTAGTTTATTTGGAAGGGAAATAAGAACATACGTTTATACTACCTATACATATTGTTTCATGTAGATGCATACACATATCTATCTAGGTGTACTAAATTTCCTTGCGTTTAGTTATTCATCATGTGCAATTGAAGCAAAAGTAACCTGGCATCCTGTGGCTATATTTTTAAGGTTGTATTTAAAAACTGTTAGAGCTACCTTACTAAATTCCTCGAAAATTATGTTGGTACCTAACTACGTAGGCTTGAAACTAAAATCAGAAAGTTTTGAACATAATCACTAATTATTTGGGCACAAATTTCATACTTATGCGGAAAATTTTCATTTACAGATGCATTTCTAAAAAAAATCGGGGGGGGGGGGGGGGGGGGGGGTGTGAACCCCTGCGAACCCCCCCCCCCTGGCTACGGCCTTGATAAAACTCAAATAAAATGCCAGTTGAATCCACATCATACAAGAGTCAAAAAAAAAATAAGGTAGATAAAGTGATACGTGATTGCATTATGGCATTGTTTATTGAAAGATTGCAAAACATTTAAAGTTATTAAATTCGATTTTTGTCACTTCCTCATTGACCACAATAAAACATAAATAATACAAAATCAACACCAGAATTTACTTTTTTAAAATGTAAAAATTAATTAAACAATTGAGTACATTTCGGTCTTGTATGCAGATCATCTTCAGCGAAATACGAAAATTCACTACAAAAGAAAATATTATAAAGTTTAGACAATAAGAAGAATATACGATGTAAACAAAAAGGCAAAAAAAATATATCTATAGAGCTATTGGGTATTTGTGAATAAAAAATCTCCATTTGGTGTGAATAAAAAGATTTGACGAAACTTTGGAAGAAAACACTTCACTTGAAAGTTGGAGTGTTTCCTCAGAGTTTGAGGGTTCCCTCATTTATTGCTGAGGGAACACTCCAAATTATGAAGGGTGCTTATGAGCACCCTTGAAATTTTTTTAAGGCAGGTAAAAATGGATTTTTTGTAATAAATACAAGTTTTTTTTTTATTTATAGTGTAAAAAAAGATATACTTTTATCATAACGAAGCAAAACACTTCTTTATCTTTTTTTTAAATGAACGTAAATATGTGTATTGTGTAGGTACTTTATTCAGCATTTGTCATAGCACATTTACAACCAAAACCAAAATGTGTATGTTGATACTTATATAATACATAGATCCTGAACTTAACCAGTTTCTATTTATATACTTGGGTATACATATGTACCTATACCAATTTATGCCTTCTATAGGCTATAGCTTTACTTTTACTGCAGGGTGAGGTCTTAATAGTTTATATTAATTTTAAAAAGTATTGAAGGTACGTAGGTATTCAACAAACACTCAGCTGCATCTTAGTTTTTATTTAAATAAATAAATACGCAACACTCATATACCTACCTATCAAAGGTACCTAATAGGTATGTACCCACATTACGCAGATGTGGGTACAAACCTATACCTATACCTACCTCTTAAACAAAAACATTACCGACAAATTAACCTACATATATCCCTGTATACACCTACCTATAAATTATATGTATATATGTATTGTTAGTTAGTTATTTGTTTTTATTATAATAGAAAATTCATTATATATAATTTTTATAAAAATTTAAAAAAAAAAACATTAAGGCTTTGACATAAAAGTCGTTAGCCTGAGAGGTATTACATTTAAACATTTGTTTTTGTTTGAGTTAAAATTTAATAATCTAGTAGGCTCTGTTGGATTTGAGAAGCCGCCCGCGTATTTCTTCTTCTATATTGTTATCTTGTGAAGGGATCACACTAGCGATCAATTCATTATATTATATTTCGGTCATTGCCTTCTGCCTTGATATCCAACAAATGCATTTATACCGCATTATGCAATCCATTCACATTTTCGGTCATTGCCTTCTGCCGACCTATTCTCCAAATGCTCTCGCATAGTATACCATGAAATATTTATTGACACTTGACGCTTCGACTAATGGTCAAGATACATTTGAGATACATACAGTTTGAGATACATTTGCCCAAGTTCAAAGTATTGTTTATGCACGCTCATAAAGAGGCATGTGCATTGATCCATATTTTGATGACATGGCAAGAATGCTTGCATGATCGAATATTGAACAGTAGAATTAATGTTAGTTTATGCGTACGTATATGTTTAAGTTCTTAGTGTATAAGAAATGGATTTTGTATAAATAGCCTACGTTTTTCTTAATAAAAATGTCTATTAATCCAGACATTGAGCCGTGCATTTGGCTGTCTTCTCTTGTTCCAGTTTAAGATCGGCTCTCTAGCCATCATTCATTTTCGGCTTGGGGAAGCCTTTATCCCCCATAGATTGAGTAGGCGAGGTAGGGCCTTGCTATCCATCAACCCGATAGCAAGTACTTCACATGGCGATCTTGCCAGTTCAGTAGATTACTGAATTGGGACAAATAAAAACAAGCATAGCCAGAGAGTTTTGATGTCAAGAGACGACTAAACAAACATTTTTTTATAATCCTTGTTGTCCGTGTAATGTCGGGCAGTTACAATAAAGAGGCTCTGGACGAACTCTTCGAAAATTTAAATAGCCCCTATCACCCGGGCCAGCCAGACACAGAAGCCCCGGTGTACATTCCTACACCCAAAAACGCTGGTCCTCAACCACTGTCTATAGAAGACTATATAAAAAGACAGAGCAACCATCGTCAGCAGCCCGAGCAAGAAAAACAACAGAAGCCGAAGAGGAAACGCGCTGGACAAAAAGTAAAAACCAGACAAGAAATCGGCAACCTATACAGGTTGGCTGGGTTGGCCATGGGTGACCAAAAGAGAAGGTTCATCGAGCAAGCGAAAAACTTGCAGCGACAAGCAAACGTGAAATAACAAAAAAAAATAAATATACTTATATTTATATAATACTTTTTGAAAAGAAAAATGATTCATTAAAATAAAAATTTTAAAGTAAAATAAAAAAAAAAAAAAAATTTGTTATATTAAAAGAAATTTTTTTTTCTAATTGCAAAAAAAAAAAAATTATTATATAATGGGAGGAAAAACCTCAAAGGAAGAGGTCATTGTTAATGCCGCTAATAACAACACCAATACAAACTTAAATTCAAATTTGTTAATGCAATGATAGACATTATAATCATAATATTGATTATCCTAATAATTTTCTTGTTTACAAAACTTCTTAAATTTTATTTTAGACGTAATGTCCAAAGAATAGATGAAATACTTAACTTAGAAGAAGAATTTAATGAAAAATATAAAAAATCGCCTAAAGAGACGAACCAGCAAGCGTTGAAAACAATTATTGATAATTTATTAGTCAGATTAAAGCAAATATTAGACGATAAAACTAAATTGTTAGGGGAAGATAACATAGAAACACAAGACATTAAAGCTGACGAAAAATTATTTAATATAGCATACGTTGAAAACATGGCAGAAGCGTTTAATTTCAGCATAGCACAGAAATTGCCTACCCTCAACTGTGATGAGGATGGCAAAAGAAGTGAACACATTAGGGATTTTATAAATAGCGTCGAATTTTACCACGACACTCTCAAGGAGACTTCAAAACCCACACTAATTAAATTTCTATTAAAATGCAAAATTCAAGGTAAAGCTCTTACTGAACTGGGTAATCAAAAACCAGAAAATTTTGCCTCATTAAAAAAAATTCTAATAGAAAAATGTGGGCCAAAAGAATCAATAGAAACGATACAAACCCAACTTAGCAAGATTTATCAAGGAAATCGACCAGTTCGAGAGTTCGTAACAGACATCGAGACATTAATTACAAAAATTACTGAGCTTGAAGTTTCTTGCCATGGTAAACAATCAAGGGAAATTTTAACAAAAGCAAATGAAAGACGAGGATTGGCATTTCTTAAAAGGGGGGTAAACGATCGATTGAAAATAGTTTTAGATAGCGCCAGACACACTAGCCTTCAAGACGCTATCCAACATGTAGTAGAATTAGATCAAAGCTCTGCATCCACTTCCAACACTGTAAGGTTCATAAACAATAGAGGTGGAAACTATCATAGACAAAATAATAATTTCCACAACCCTCAAGCTAGATTCTCTCAGACTAATTTCAATACTAACCAAGCTAGAAATTCATACCCCCAAAATAACAACTCAACTAGGCCTTCCTATCAGAACCAACAACACTTTAGGAGTCGTTATAACTATAGAAATAGTAATAGTAATTATTATAACCCCGACAACAGGTCAAGATATGCAAACAATGATAGACAAAGATACAATAGTAATAACAGTAATAGAAACAGTTACAGTAATAGCAACAGTAACAGTAACAGTAACAACAATAATATTATTAATAGGTCCAACAATGCAAGGCAACCTGGTAATAAAATAAATAACAATCGGGTATTAGCAATGGGAAACGAGCAACCCACCGAAGGGGAAGCCGACCCATCGGAGGGGATTCACTAAATCCGCAGATAACAGATGCCATTTGTACTGTTGGAATGTCAAACGGCATATACATACAAACACCATTAGAAAACAATATAAACAAACAATTCTTACTCGATACAGGAGCCTCAATATGCGTTATAAAAAAGGGTTCACTTACTAAAAACATTGCTATTGACGAAAGTAAAAGTACAAAAGTATTAGGGATATCAGGAAATTTACAAACCTTAGAGATGTGTATCTATGTGTTACAATTAGAAGAATTTTCTATTCCTTATGAATTTCATATAGTCAGTGATTCTTTTCCCATTCCAGTTGATGGTATAATCGGAGCAAACTTCTTTACAGAATTCAGTGTCATTATAGATCTAGAGAAATTTTCATTCAAATTCAAAGTAGACGAACAACTAGTCATTTTACCTCTATATACTCAAGAAAACATAAATATCGTTACCTTACCTGCACGGTGTGAAGCAACTTATTGGATGACTACAAAACATTCAGATTCTCGAATATTTTATCCACAAGAACTATGCGAAAATGTTTTCGTGGCAGGTTCATTGTCAACTATTAAAAATGGAAAAATACCTGTAAAAATTATGAATACACGTGACTCTGTTGTAACTCTAAAATGGTTTGAACCAATATCATTCTCCGCTTCAGAATATTTTATTTTACATTATAACCAGACAGATAAATCAATAAACATGCGAGTTCAGAAAATTTTAAATGAATTAAATTTCGAAACGTTAAATAGCGAAGAAAAAACCGAGATTGAAGCCATATGTACAAAATTCCAAGACATTTTTCACGTAGATGGTGACAGACTTACATATACTCATATTAAAAATGAATCTTCACCGAAATATACCAAGCCCTATCGATTACCACATACTCAAAAAGAAGATATAAAGGAGGAGATAAGAAAAATGTTGTTGGATGACATAATAGAACCGTCCATTTCACCTTGGAATTCTCCAATACTTATAGTACCGAAAAAGAAAGACCCAGTTACCGGTCAACAAAAATTTCGAATGGTGATCGACTATCGTCGTGTTAACGATCGTATCGAAGATGATAAATTTCCGCTGCCAAACATAACGGACATCTATGATATGGTAGGAGGAGCAACTTACTTCTCATGTATAGATTTGAGTCAAGGATACTACCAAATGGAGTTAGATGCAAATAGTAGACCAATAACGGCATTCTCAACAGAAGATGGTCACTATCAATTAAAACGTCTACCAATGGGTTTAAAGATCTCACCCAGTAAATTCTTAAGAATGATGTCCATAGCTATGTCAGGCCTAACATATTCAAGATGTTTTGTCTATCTTGCTGATCTAATAATTTTTGGTAAAAATTTAATGGACCACAACAAAAACTTGATCCAAGTCTTTGAACGTCTCAGAGAAGTAAATCTTAAAATACACCCAGGAAAATGCTCTTTTCTGCGAAAATAAGTATTATACCTTGGACACCTTATATCGGACAAAGGAATTTTACCTGATCCCACCAAATCATCTGCAATTAAAAATTATCCAACTCCTACTAACTCCGATGAAGTAAGAAGATCATCCCGTTAAATCGATTATTAAAAAAGGTTGTTGAATTCAATTTTAATAAAGATTGGGAAGAATCATTCAATGTGCTAAAAGAAATTCTGATAAGTCCTACAATTCAACAATTTCCAAATTTTAACGAAGAATTCATTCTACGCACAGACGCCTCAGGTTTCGCTTTAGGAGCTGTTTTGTCTAATTCCGATGACAGGCCAATTGCTTACGCAAGCAAAACTCTTAATAAGTCAGAGAAAAACTATAGTACTATTGAGAAAGAATTACTTGTAATAGTGTGGTCAGTAAAACACTATCGGCCGTACTTGTTCGGAAGAAAGTTCAAAATTTTAACAGACCACAGACCTCTAGTGTACCTGTTCTCACTAAAAGAACCTAGTAGTAGACTAACTAAATTCAGGCTATTACTAGAAGAATACAATTTCTACGTAGAATATTCACCTTTACAGAATTCAGTGTCATTATAGATCTAGAGAAATTTTCATTCAAATTCAAAGTAGACGAACAACTAGTCATTTTACCTCTATATACTCAAGAAAACATAAATATCGTTACCTTACCTGCACGGTGTGAAGCAACTTATTGGATGACTACAAAACATTCAGATTCTCGAATATTTTATCCACAAGAACTATGCGAAAATGTTTTCGTGGCAGGTTCATTGTCAACTATTAAAAATGGAAAAATACCTGTAAAAATTATGAATACACGTGACTCTGTTGTAACTCTAAAATGGTTTGAACCAATATCATTCTCCGCTTCAGAATATTTTATTTTACATTATAACCAGACAGATAAATCAATAAACATGCGAGTTCAGAAAATTTTAAATGAATTAAATTTCGAAACGTTAAATAGCGAAGAAAAAACCGAGATTGAAGCCATATGTACAAAATTCCAAGACATTTTTCACGTAGATGGTGACAGACTTACATATACTCATATTAAAAATGAATCTTCACCGAAATATACCAAGCCCTATCGATTACCACATACTCAAAAAGAAGATATAAAGGAGGAGATAAGAAAAATGTTGTTGGATGACATAATAGAACCGTCCATTTCACCTTGGAATTCTCCAATACTTATAGTACCGAAAAAGAAAGACCCAGTTACCGGTCAACAAAAATTCCGAATGGTGATCGACTATCGTCGTGTTAACGATCGTATCGAAGATGATAAATTTCCGCTGCCAAACATAACGGACAACTATGATATGGTAGGAGGAGCAACTTACTTCTCATGTATAGATTTGAGTCAAGGATACTACCAAATGGAGTTAGATGCAAATAGTAGACCAATAACGGCATTCTCAACAGAAGATGGTCACTATCAATTAAAACGTCTACCAATGGGTTTAAAGATCTCACCCAGTAAATTCTCAAGAATGATGTCCATAGCTATGTCAGGCCTAACATATTCAAGATGTTTTGTCTATCTTGCTGATCTAATAATATTTGGTAAAAATTTAATGGACCACAACAAAAACTTGATCCAAGTCTTTGAACGTCTCAGAGAAGTAAATCTTAAAATACACCCAGGAAAATGCTCTTTTCTGCGAAAATAAGTATTATACCTTGGACACCTTATATCGGACAAAGGATTTTTACCTGATCCCACCAAATCATCTGCAATTAAAAATTATCCAACTCCTACTAACTCCGATGAAGTAAGAAGATCATCCCGTTAAATCGATTATTAAAAAAGGTTGTTGAATTCAATTTTAATAAAGATTGGGAAGAATCATTCAATGTGCTAAAAGAAATTCTGATAAGTCCTACAATTCAACAATTTCCAAATTTTAACGAAGAATTCATTCTACGCACAGACGCCTCAGGTTTCGCTTTAGGAGCTGTTTTGTCTAATTCCGATGACAGGCCAATTGCTTACGCAAGCAAAACTGTTAATAAGTCAGAGAAAAACTATAGTACTATTGAGAAAGAATTACTTGTAATAGTGTGGTCAGTAAAACACTATCGGCCGTACTTGTTCGGAAGAAAGTTCAAAATTTTAACAGACCACAGACCTCTAGTGTACCTGTTCTCACTAAAAGAACCTAGTAGTAGACTAACTAAATTCAGGCTATTACTAGAAGAATACAATTTCTACGTAGAATATTCACCAGGTTAAGATAACTGTACTGCTGACGCGCTTAGTCGAATAAAAGTAAAGTCTGAAGAATTAAAACAATTATATATATGTGTAGTTACAAGAGCCCAGTCGAAAGTAGATAAAGATGAAGATACATCTAAAAATACTAATATACAAACTGATGAGCAAATTATAACAGAACTTTTAAAACCACCCGAAAGTGGACTTAAAGTAACTGAGTTAAAAATCGTTGACAATTTTACGGAAGATTTAGTTAATTTCAAGGACGACATAATTATAGGACCAAACAAAGTTTTAACGTATATTCCTAAAGGGAATTGTTTACTCCTAAAGAAGTCCAAGGACGGCACTACAACCCAATCGGCATTATTTGGCAAAATATTGTCGAGGGATGTGCAAAAACTCTGCGGACCCAAATCGATTAAAAAAATATATATTATTAAACATGAAATAAATAAACTCTCAGACGGCCGTCGAGAATATAAAATTAATGAATTAAAAAATATATTAGGAGAAATATTTAAAGAAAGTAATATAAAGGTATGCCTCATAGATAATGTTATTGAAATTACCGATCCTTGTAAGAAGAAATTAATACTAAATGACTTTCACATACTTCCCACCAGTGGACATGCAGGTATAAACCGCATGATAAATAATATCAAGAAAAAATACTTTTGAACAGGAATGCAAAACGATGTGACGACATACGTTAAGCACTGCCCTATATGTCAACGTAACAAACATATACAATCAAAAAAACAACCAATGACTATCACATCAACAGCCGAATCAGGTTTTGACAAAATTTTCATAGATCTAGTAGGGCCTTTAGAAGAATCTGAAGATGGATCTAAATACATACTCACCATTCAAGACGAGCTGACAAAGTTAATCGAAGCTATACCACTCCCAAATAAAGAGTCAAGCACAGTAGCTAAATCTCTAGTAGAAGGTTTTATTCTAAGATATGGAGTACCACCACACACAATAGCATCTGATCAGGGAACCGAATTTATAAATCAGGTTTTCAAGGGTATCTGTAAGCTTTTGAGAATAGAACAACTACAATCTACTGCCTATCATCATGAAAGCATAGGAGCTCTAGAAAATTCACATAAGGTTTTAGGAGCGTATTTAAGAAGTTACGTCTCAGAAAAACACACGGATTGGAGCACTTGGTTGCCATATTACGTTTTCTGTTATAACACATCCGTACACTCAGAAACTGGATACACACCATTCGAATTAATATTCGGAAAGCAGTGTAGTTTACCGAAAAATCTGACAAAACAAATGGAACCGGTGTACAACTATGACGATTACGTAATTGACCTCAAACATAAATTACAAGTTGCCTATATAGACGCTCGAGAAACGCTTATAAAAAAGAAAAATGTTAGGAAAGATAGGTATGATAAAGAGGGACAAACAAAGAGTAGAAGTTTTGAAAAAGGAAGTTTGGTTTTACTAAGAAACGAGGCTAGAAAGAAATTAGATCCAATATTTATAGGACCATATGAAGTTTTATCTCAAAACGGGGTAAATTGTGATATCCAATACGAAAATAAAAGAATGACAGTACACAAAAATAGACTTAAACCTTTTTATGTATACATGTTCTTGTAGCATTGTTTCAAGATTTATGTCAAACATACTTATTTATATAATGATTAAAAGATAAAAAAAAGAAACATGTAAATAATAATATACTTCATTTCTATTATTTTTAATTGCGCGCATAGAATTGAAGTAAATTAGTTTGCTAAACGAATATAGAATAAGTTAACAAAACGAAAGATAGAATAAAACAGAAGAATTCAAATGTATTAAACAACAACAATAAAAATGTGTAATTGTATAAAGGAATAAATCATTAAATTTTTTTTTATTATATTTATACTTAAGTAATGTTACAAACTAATACCATGCATGTACTAATGGACATAATCTTTGAACTCAAAATCTTTATTATACAAGTGACGCGTAAAAGAAGAAATCAAGACATGTCATGATTTCTCCTTTTTCCCCAGGAAGGGTGGTGTGAAGGGATCACACTAGCGATCACTTCATTATATTATATTTCGGTCATTGCCTTCTGCCTTGATATCCAACAAATGCATTTATACCGCATTATGCAATCCATTCACATTTTCGGTCATTGCCTTCTGCCGACCTATTCTCCAAATGCTCTCGCATAGTATACCATGAAATATTTATTGACACTTGACGCTTCGACTCATGGTCAAGATACATTTGAGATACATACATACATTTGAGATACATACAGTTTGAGATACATTTGCCCAAGTTCAAAGTATTGTTTATGCACGCTCATAAAGAGGCATGTGCATTGAGCCATATTTTGATGACATGGCAAGAATGCTTGCATGATCGAATATTGAACAGTAGAATTAATGTTAGTTTATGCGTACGTATATGTTTAAGTTCTTAGTGTATAAGAAATGGATTTTGTATAAATAGCCTACGTTTTTCTTAATAAAAATGTCTATTAATCCAGACATTGAGCCGTGCATTTGGCTGTCTTCTCTTGTTCCAGTTTAAGATCGGCTCTCTAGCCATCATTCATTTTCGGCTTGGGGAAGCCTTTATCCCCCATAGATTGAGTAGGCGAGGTAGGGCCTTGCTATCCATCAACCTGATAGCAAGTACTTCACAATCTGTTGCTACTATTGACCCAAGGTATTCAAAGGATAACACCACTTCAAATTCATGCTCCGCTACCTTATGCATAACATTACATTAGTTGAATTCATTTATTATCAGATTTCTATATTTCAGCGCTTTTCGTAGGAAGTTGTATAAAGATACATAATTTTGGCCGTTTAGCGTATTAATAAAAGCTTCTCCAGTAAGATGATTTTCTCCAAAACAAGATTTTCTAAATGGTTTTAAAATTGGACATATTTCTTTGAAATTATATGTGTTTTCAGTAGCATCTAAGTTGCATAATGTGGATATCTTTTTGGCTTTTGAATGCTTTTGCATTCCAGTTAAGTAAAACCCAACTTGCCAAACAAATTCACCTTATCATGTGCGCATGTTTATATTCGAAGTAATTTGGAACTTCTACATATTGCAGATTGCTATACTCATCATATTAATCTGACAACTCTTTGCCACTCTTTGCCCTTGCTATATTTTCACTCCATTCTTTTGTTCTTAATTCCAATAAAATCGCCATATGTGAATCTTTCCAACTGTTTTAATTCTGGAAGTAAAACTTTAACCTGGTTCCTTATAAACAGTGATATCCACTCACTATTTCCTTACCTATTATTTTAGGAAGTCTCCCCCTCCTAATAGCACATCTTTTTTCGAATGTAGCTAAAATGCATTCGTAGGGTTGACAGAAATAGTGTTGGCATTCCAGTTTCTATATGCAGCACATAGTTTGGGGTGTTGTAAGGGAGTTTGAACAATCTTTTGACATAATATCATAGAAGCCTTTCTCTTCGGACTTCAGATATCCCCACACTGCCACACTTGAACTGCATAAAACATAATGGATTTGGCTGTTGCTTCAAAATATTGAAACTTGTTTGAAGGACGGATTTTCTTATCGTTAATAACTGTAGACCAAGTAGAATTTATCTTAGACATTTCTGTTATACGTTATATGTCAATTTGCAATTTAAAAATAAACACGACCGTTCACTCTTACTTTCAACTTCAGACTCACCAGTCAACCTCTTTAATCTAAACTTACTTGGGTCATCCACTGCCAAATGCACACTTAGCACTTCCTGGTTATTTACCTCTTGTGCCAATTGCAAAGGTGAACCAACATTGCTTTGTATGCTTTTGCATAGGCCAGCAATATAGTTTCGACACAGTGCAATGGCTTGAGTAAGTTCAACGCAGTTTGAGCCAAGTGACCCAAATGCAGGGCACAACATTCCTCCGACTAAAAGTTTCGACTAAAAGAGTTGACTTGGTTTGTCTATCTTTATTTCTTTTGCATTAATTTATTATCAAAATGTATTTGTTCGGATTGCCTTTCACTATCTATTATGCAATAAGCAGTTGGTAAACAAAGTCATGCTTTTAATTATTTTACGAATCTCAGCATAAAAGACAATGAAATGTGAGCTTGACCTTTTTGCCTCAACTGTAATATATATTTTTATAAGCAATCAATGTGATTAATTTTGGTTTAGTAATAATTGTCTAATAAGCAATATTTTTCTATAAAATGTTGCTATCAATAAAGAATATTATGAGTTAATTTCAAACCATCAACCAAGACTTTTAATTTTACTTCCAAGTGAGTCTGCTTGGAAAACCAACCTACATAAATACAGGGTGAGTCATGAGCAATGCGACAAAATGCTAGGGCGTGTAGGTTGCGTTGAGACAAGAAAAAAATCGTATGGGAGGGGGGGGGTCTATTCCCCTCCGTTTAGCCGGGAGGGGCAATTTTCGAAAAAACTGACTTAAAATGGGAACAAAATTATTTAAAATCAACGGCTTCATTCACAATGCTGTGCGATACGTTTTTGAAAAGCCAATAACTTTTTCTTTCATTCTGTGTTTAAATAAATCTATTCTAAGAAATAGTTTTTGAAATATTAATTTTCAAAGTCAAAATTTTGAAAAAAAAAATTGAAAAAAAAATTTCAAATTCATTTTTTTCAAAATTTTACGTAATTAAGTGCTAATTTTAATTTCAAAATTCAATGCTGTTATTAATTTTAAGTCTAAATAAGAAAACCGGATGCAAAAATTTTATGTCGTTCTCAAGAAATTAAAAAAAAACCAAAACCACCTTTTTCTAAGAAAAACATTTATTTTTATTGTAACGAAGCAATTTAAGAAGCATTAATCTCAGTTTTTTTAGTTTTTTTATTCCTTTTATTTTTACTATGTTTTTAATTGGAAGTAATAATAAAAAATTCTCGATATGATCTCCATTGTTTAGAAGGCATAGATTATATCTCCTTGTAATGGCTTCACATAAGTTTATGCTTGACAAATTTTCCTGCAATTTGACTCCAGCGACTTCAATTCGTTCCTTCAGTTGTTCCAATGATACTATTTCCACTTCGTAAACATAATTCTTCGTAAATCCCCATGCATAGAAATCTAGGGGAGTTAAATCTGGTGACCTAGGCGGCCATTCCGTGGGGCCCCTTCTTCCGATCCAACGGTCACTAAAATGATCATCCAGCCAGTTTCTCACCTGTAAGCTGTAGTGTGCTGGAGCACCATCTTGTTGGTAGATTAAAGTATCTGCTATAACCAATGGAACGCTGTCTAATAAATCGGGTAAAAGGTCTCGCAGGAATTGCAGGTATGATTCTCCATTAATAATGGAATTCAAAAACCGGGGCCCGATCACAGTGTGTCCAACAATACCAAGCCAAACATTACAACTAAAGCGGTGTTGTGATTTGTTTTGTTTTTTTTTGTGTGGATTGGCGCTACTCCAATAATGTAAATTGTGGAAGTTAGTAACCCCATCCCTAGTAAACTGTGCTTCATCCGTCCAGAATATTCTTCTAAAATAGTTTTGTTCGGTTTAATTTCTAAGTAGTAATGTTCTACAAAATTCGGTTCTCAATAACTTGTCGTTTGAGGTGAGTTCCTGAACAGGCGTAAAGTGGTACGGGTGTAAATTTTCCGCCCGAAGTACTCGACATGCTCTAGATTGGGACACTCCAAACATAGTGGATATCCTTCTTGTACTGACGGAGGGATTATTTCGGACTAAATCCAGAATTCTTTCATCTAAGATTCTTGACTCATCAGAAACTGGCCTTTCGCTTCTTCGATGCTCCAGCACTCCATGATCTCTTAGACGTCGGTGGATTCTTGGAAACGTGCTATGATGGGGACACCTCCTATCGGGATATCTTTCAGCGTACAGTCTTTCGGCTTCACGACTTCGACCATTAGCTAAACCGTAGCAGAAATGCATGTCCGTTAATTCTTCTCGGGTGTATGAGCTTGACATCGTTACGTGTTAATGAGTTAATATTCAAATTTGAAATAATTACTAAGCAAAACTGCAATGCCTTTTATTTATCTTGCGTTGCAATTTTTCTTTTTTTTTTCATTAAAAAAAATGCGGTTTTATTGTCCCTATTGTCCCCATAACAGGTAGAACCCATGGGCTGCGGGCAGGCCAAGGCAAAAATATTGACAGGTCAGTTTTCAGAAGTTATCAATGAAAATAATATTAATCCAGGGTTATTCCAATACTATTTAATTTTATTACGTTCTCATAAAACTCCAATTAAAAAAAAAGTAAAAAAACTAAGATTAATGCTAAATAAATAAATAAATTGCTTCGTTACAATAAAAATAAATGTTTTTCTTAGAAAAAGGTGGTTTTGGTTTTTTTTTTAATTTCTTGAGAACGACATAAAATTTTTGCATCCGGTTTCCTTATTTAGACTAAAAATTAATAACAGCATTGAATTTTGAAATTAAAATTAGCACTTAATTACGTAAAATTTTGAAAAAAATGAATTTGAAATTTTTTTTTCAATTTTTTTTTTCAAAATTTTGACTTTGAAAATTAATATTTCAAAAACTATTTCTTAGAATAGATTTATTTAAACACATAATGAAAGAAAAAGTTATTGGCTTTTCAAAAACGTATCGCACAGCATTGTGAATGAAGCCGTTGATTTTAAATAATTTTTTTCCCATTTTAAGTCAGTGGCCCCTATTACGATTGTCAATTATAGATTGGTAATTGCTATTTATCAACTAAATCTTTAAAATGGTATTGTGATTGTCAATTAACAACGAACAGTCGATAAATTTTTAATTTTCATCAATACTCCATTGTGAATGGAAAAATCGGTATTGTGAGTGTCAATTGGCATCAACTTTATTGGTATCGGTCAAGTTTTCTTTCAATCAAAAAAATTTAGTTGATGAAGAAATATTTCCACAAGACTCACAAAAATACAATTTTTTGCTTGCGATAAGGTACCTACTAAAGCAAGTACAAATTTCGCGCAACCAAAAAAAAAATTAGTTAACAAGCAAACATGATTTTAAATATGTATTTATTTTTGTTTTCTCTTGCAGTAAATAGGTAATTAATGTAGGGCTTTCTAACAGAAGGCTATATTGTCATAATTTTGTATATTCGACTCTTTCACACCTAAAGCTTCATAATGGGTAAATACTTTTTTTTATATTCCTCAAAGTAAAATTTGTTTGGTTTGACAGGTTCGCAAAAAGATGTATTTTTCTTTGACATTTCCCTTCATGATGGAAAATGTCAAATAAATTGTGATCAATTCACAACGGCCAATATTATTCACAATGATCGAAACTTTTATCAATCATGGTACACAATACCAAACTTTCAACTTATTGATAAATTTAAGCAATTGTCAATTTGTATATAATTGACAATCGTAATAGGGGTGAGTGTTTTTGAAAATTGCCCCTCCCGGCTAAACGGAGGGGAATAGACCCCCCCTCCCATACGATTTTTTTCTTGTCTCAACGCAACCTACACGCCCTAGCATTTTGTCGCATTGCTCATTGTCATGAACAAGTCAAGAGTTAAGCAAGAACTAAAACATATTTATTATGCAAATGAGTTCAGTGTATAATATTAATACTAATACTAAGGTGTAGCTAAAGTTAATGTGTAACATGTGTATGTACGTATGTGACATCTTCCGTTTTTTTTTTTTTTTTTTTTTTTTTTTTCTTTTTTTTTTTTAATATTAATTCATTTAATTGTTAACAGTAAAAAGAAAATATATAATTAATATTTTGGCATATGAACATAATTCAGTTAATTGTTGACAATAGAAATAAATTTATGATAAAGTTTCAAAATTCAAATAAAGAAGGATAAGTTTGTGAATGGGTTTATCATCAATCGGGCTGAAAGCGTTCGGGTTTCTTCAAAGTTCGTCCAAATCTTGATACTTTTGGCTTTGTATTTGCTTGGTGTGCTGTTGATGATTTTATCTCAGTAGTTGGTGGAATATATGTCAGAGCTGGTGTGTTATTTGTCGAGGCTGGTGTATTATTTGACGAGGCTGGAGTGTTATTTGTCGAAGCTGGTAGTTTGTGTACTGCTGGTGGTTGTTTGTGTGTCAATCCTGGTGTGAGACCAGTGGCAGAAGATTCCGAATTAATTCTAGAATGTGTCAGGTCTGGTGGTTTATGGGAAGTAGTAGGATTATCAGAATTTGTGGCCGAAATACTGTTTGGGACAATAATCTTCGTATTTTTAATTAACGCTTTCGTGGGTTGGATATGAAAAGTGTTGCGTCTTAATAGTCTGCCTTCGTCCGTTCGAACTGTCATTGATCTTCGCAATGGATCCTTAGAGTCCTCAATGGTTCCATTAATCCAATCACGATGTCCTTTTTTGAGACGTACCAGATCACCTTCTTTGAACGAATGAGATGTTTTTGTTCCTCGGTCATATAACGCTTTGAAGCGTTGTCGTGTTTGGAGTATGTTTTCTTTGACATCTGGGATAACAGCTGGCTTAAGGATATCATTGCTTGTTGGAAGTGTAGTTCTGGTGGTTCTGCTCATCAATCGCTGATTTGGGGACTGTAGCTGCTCATTTCTAGGTGTGTTTCTATAGTTTAAGAGTGCTAATTGAATATCCGAATTGTCCCTGTAGCATTTTTTTAACATGGCTTTTGCTGTTTGGACATATCTCTCTGCCAGTCCATTAGATCTTGGATAATTTGGACTAGACGTTTGATGTTTAATGTCCCAAAGGTCGGTGAACGCACGAAATTCTCTTGATGAGAACTGAGGGCCATTATCAGATTCAAGAATAACTGGTATGCCGTGTGTGGAAAACCATTGTTTTAGGATTTGTATGACCTCAGTTGATGTTGATTGTTTAAGCTGTGCAAAATCAAAATATCCAGAATAACTATCTGTAATAAGCAAAAAATCATGATTGTGGAAATGAAATAAGTCAATGGCTACTATCTCCCATGGAAGACTAGGAATCTTTTTTAGTATGAGGGACTCTTTAGGCTTTGCTGATTGATACGATTGACATATACCACAACGTTCTATAAAATTTTGTATGTCGGTGTGCATACCTAACCAAAATACCGAAGTACGAGCTCTTTGCAAGCTTCTCTGGATTCCAAGGTGACCAGTATGGACTTTAGATACGATTTCCATTTGTAAAGATTTTGGTATGAGTATTTTCGTTGCCTTGTAAATTATACCTTCGCTGTAGGTCAGTTCCTCTCGAAAATTCCAGTAATTCCTTATTTGTTTCTCAAGTTCCGTGATCTTTGAAGGCCAGCCGTTTAGTATGTGATTTTTTAATAGCTGAAGATTTGGGTCCTTCATCGTTTCTGCTATTATCGCCGTTTTTGTTGCAGGTAACATTTTATCTACTGTATGAATTTCAATTTCATCTTCTGGGGAAGTGTTCTTTTTATTTTCGCAATTTCGGCTCAAAGTATCTGCTAACTTTATTTCGGTGCCTTTTCTATATACAACTTTTGGTGCATATGGTAGAATGTATATTAAAATTTTTTGTAGCCTTGGTGAAGTGGAGTGTATTGGTTTCTTAAAAATAGTTTCGAGGGGCTTGTGATCCGACTCTATTGTCAGTTTTCTGCCATATATAAATTCGTGGAATTTTTCGCACCCGAAACGTATAGCAAGAGCTTCTTTTTCTATTTGGGCGCAATTTTGCTGCCCGCTTGTTAATGATTTGGATGCATAGGCAACTGGTTGATCTTGTTGTAAAAGAACAGCTCCGATGCTTGATTGGCTTGCGTCAACTTGAAGTGTTACGTCTAAGGTGGGATCATAAAAACGTAAAATGGGTGTAGAAGACAAAACTTTTTTCAACTTATTAAATGAGTTTTCTTGATCGTCGGACCAGTACCAGGCTATGTCTTTCTTCAGTAGGGCGCGCATTGGTTGTGTAATTTGTGACAAGTTTGGTATGAATTTTCCTAGATAAGTGGCCATTCCGAGAATTCTTTGTAGGTCCTTGCGTGTATTTGGTCTTTTAAGTAGTTTTATTGCTGTGGTTTTATCCGGATCTGCGGAAACTCCTTCAGATGATAAAATATGGCCTAAAAATTTTACTTTGTTTACATTAAAGAAGCATTTATCTTTGTTGAGCTTAAGGCCTGCGTCTGAAATAATTTTAATTACCTTTTCTGTTTTTTCTTTCAATTTTTGTTTGTTTTCCGCATGAATAAGGATGTCATCCATGGATACCTCTGTATCTTCACAATTTTCTAAGAGTTGTGACATCATGGCTTGGTACACCTCTGGGGCTGATGCTAGACCGAATGGTAAGCGCTTGTAGGAGTATCTTCCCCAAGGGGTCGCTATTGTAAGATATTTGCTTGTTCTGTCTGTCACTTCAATTTGCCAAAATCCTTTTTTGCAATCTAATAGAGTGAACATTTTTGATTTTTTAATATTTGCTAGGATTTCGTCGATTGATTTAAGGGGATGATATCGTCTATGGATATTTTTGTTCACATCTGTGGGATCTATACAGATCCTTATTTTACCTTTCTTCTTCACAACGACCATGGGAGAAACGGCAGGGGTGACTTCGTTTGTTTTGACCAGTACGCCTAGTTGGACCATCTCATCAATTGCTGCTTTTACTTCATGACGGATTGCATGAGCAATTCTTCTTGGAGCATAATGCTGGAACGACGGATTTTCGATTAGATCAATATCATAAATAAAGTTTTTAGCTTTTCCCAATCCTTCGTAGATATTGTTACTTACATCGAGCTCATGAACGCGCATTATAAGAGATAATCTTTCACAGTCGTTTTTACCAAGAATTGGTTCACAATTGAAAAAATTGTTAACTAAAATAAATTTTATTTTTTGTTTCTCTTTTCGCACAACACATTCAAGAACCACTTCTCCACACACATCCACTTTCGTACCACCAAATGCAACTAATTTTGTGTTTGTTTGTTTTATTTTATTTGTTTTACTGTGATGTAATAAATTCAATGGAAAAATGTTGCACTGTGCTGCCGAGTCCAATTTTACTTTTAATTTTTTACCTCCGACTGTAATTTCTTCGTACCAGTTATTTTTCTCATCTTTATTTGTCTCCGATTTTTCTATCGATAGGACAAATAATTCACTTGGACATTCGCTACTAACGCTGTCCTTTTCACTCTCGGAGCGGCAAGTGTGATTTTGTATGACATCAATTTTCTTTCTCGTGCTTTGTTTGTTCTTTCGTTTGTAACAAAAATCTTCAAAGTGACCTTTTCGTTTGCAAAACTTACAACGGCTTTTAAAAGCTGGACAGTTATATTTTGAGTGTTCCGTTCCGCAACGATTACATTTATATGCTGTCTTATATGCGTTCGTTCTATGTGATGTATATTTTCTTATGACATCAACTTTAGAATCGTCCGTTTTATGAAGTTCTATTAACTGTTGCGATGCCATCTCGCTTGCTCTGCATATCTTGATCGTTTTTTCTAAATTAAGATCATCTTCTGAAAGCAATTTTTCGCGAACATTATCATATTTTATACCGATTATTATTTTGTCTGTCAGCAGCGAGTCTTCCAGGGTTTCGAACGAACATTTTTTAGATTGATTTTTTATTTTGGTTAAGAAGTCGTCAAAACTCTCACCCTCATTTTGACGCAGTCTATTAAATGTATATCTTTCAAAGGTCGTGCTTACCTTTGGTGAAAAATACTCATCAAAACTCCTTTGGATGCTCTTTAGGTCAAGTCGTTGTGCATCAGTTAAGGCGAGCGAATTAAAAATATTTGCAGCATCCTCACCAATACAGGACATAAATGTGGCAACTTGTATAACTGAAGATTTTTGGTCCAATTGTGCTGCTATGGTGAACCATTTGTACTGTTGCAACCAAGATTTCCAAGTCGCCGACATATTATTCCCTGATATTTGTAGGGCTTTTGGTGGCTTAACAAAGTTAACACTTGAATGTTGGTTAACCGACTCCTGTTCGTCCGGCATTTTTTTTTTTTAATTTATTTTACTAATGGGTTGAAACCGATTCTGACACCATGTCATGAACAAGTCAAGAGTTAAGCAAGAACTAAAACATATTTATTATGCAAATGAGTTCAGTGTATAATATTAATACTAATACTAAGGTGTAGCTAAAGTTAATGTGTAACATGTGTATGTACGTATGTGACACTCATGACTCACCCTGTATAAGCGATACATGAATCGTTCTATATTAGCAAGCACCAGCAGGTTCTAGGTTAATGTACCTACGAATCCCATATATCAACGACAGCAGGTTCTAGGTTTATGCACCTACGAATCCCATATATCATCGACATCAGGTTCTAGGTTTATGTACCTACGAATCAAGTGTGGACAAAAGAGTCCAGACTTAAAACATTTGGCGACCGTGACAGGACTTTCATCAGCAGTTTCATCAGTTGCAGAAATAAAAAAGTGTCATCCGTTGGAGCATAACAACTTCGCGTTTAGGCGTAAACTGGGCCATAACACAGTTCATCGCGTTGCAATAACTTCGCATTTGGGCGTAAACTGGGCCATAACACAGTTCATACGTTGCATCATAATAATTTAGCGTTTGGGGGCCGTAAACTGGGCCATAACACAGTTCATCGCCTTGCATTACAATAACTTTGCGTTTGGGCGTAAACTGGGCCATAACACAGTTCAACCTAAATTCGATCGCTGATATCATTCTTTGGATCAATCAAACAACGGCAAAATGGATATTGAAGCTCTAACAAAGGAACAGGAAGATACTGGGGAGAAAATATGCAATCTATGGAGAAACTACAAAAAAGACTCTTCAGAGCGTAAGACGATCACTTATTTAAATGATCGTTTGCAGAAATTGGCATTGCTCTGGAAGGTTTTCGATGAGACAGATTCCAAAATCCGAAGGATAGAAACTATAGAAGATGACCATCCTTACATCAAGAAAATTTTTTTTCAAGAAATCAGTAGAATAAAGGAGTCGTTCTATAGTGATATTAAAGAAAAATTATCATTAGCCCAACAGGGTGCAGCAGCAGCTGCGGAAAATGAGCAGGAAGGAGCTACAAAGGAAGCGATTCCCAAGCCCATCCAGAAAGAAGGCTCAAATGCAGAAACAAAAGACAATGCAAATTTACAGCCAGAAGACATCAACACAAAGCAAAAATACAAACTTATAATGGAAATAATACAGAGGTCAATCGAAAAGAATGCTGCACAGCCACACAAGAGCAAAGCATTCTGTCAGACCAAATGTCGAACATTGGAACTGAATTGGGAGGAGTTAACTGCCATTTATCGAAAAATGGAAAACGTTCTAACTTACCACGAAATAAGGGAATATTTTGAGTTGCAAGAAAAGGTTGCGGAATCTTTGCAAAAATTGATTGAAATAATCGAAACATCAACATCAGCAACACAAAGATTGGAGATACCGCAAACCTCATGGCAACTGCCCAAGGTGGATTTGCCTAAATTCGACGGCAATTACCTTAAATGGCAGCAATTCTCTGATCTGTACAAGGAGATCATTCATAACCAAAATATATCTGATGGTCAGAAAATATGGTTTCTAAAATCAAGCCTAACAGGAGAGGCTGCGAAACTCATATACCATCTTTCGGTTTCAGGATCCAACTATGCAGCAGCCTGGAAGTTGATTACTGAAAGATACGATAACTCTAGGTTGCTTGTGTCATCATGGCTCTCAAAGTTATTCTCCCCCCAAAACATATCATCAGGAAGTGCAAAATCTATCCGCAATCTACATGACACAATACAAAAGTGCTTGATGTGGCTCCAATGACTTAATGTGGACACCAGTTCATGGGATCCAATATTACTCCATTTTTTCCTTAAAAAACTGGATAAGGAGTCCCACACACTCTTTGAGCAATCTTTGAGTCAACCAAGGAAGATACCTGCCTTCAATAAATTTCTCATTTTCTTGGAAAATCGTTTCCAATCGTTAGAGGTCTTGGGAAATAAGTATAAATCTGACGATCATAGGATGCACGTTTCTGGAATAAAGACATTAGCAGCAGCTACAATGTCACCCTCAGCTTGTGTTTCATGCAAGGAAAATCATCAACTTTACAATAGCCCACAATTTTTAAGTTTGACGCCAGCTAAACGATTAGATCTCGCCAAACAAAGGCATCTCTGCTTTAATTGTTTACGTTTTGGACATAAGACTTTCAATTGCAAAGCACGAAGCTGTTTGAAGTGTCAGAAACGACATAATACACTTGTTCACTTCGAAACAGATGCCAACTATTCCGGAAACCGTCCAGCTACTAAGAAGATGGAAACGACAATAAATAACCTTCCAAATAAAAATTCTGCAAATTCAAACAAGGCTGTAAGTGCTTTGTTGAATAATACACATCATCCTCTCATCATACTGGGAACAGCTAGGGTTCAGATTGTTGGACCAAATCAGCAAAAAATAAATTGCCGAGCATTGTTGGATTCGGGTTCACAGATAAATATTATCAGTGAAAGAATTGTCCGAGCACTCAATCTCAAACCAAGATCAGATTCGCTCACCATTGAGGGAATAGGACAAGGAACACAAAAATCAAATCAGCGAGTAAACGTCGAATGTTTGTCAAATGTTAGTGGCTACACCACTAGAATTGAAGCTTTCATACTAAAGGATATAATATCACCACAACCATCTCAACTTTTGGACGTGTCGAGCTGGAAGTTGCCCTCAAATATCAAATTGGCAGATCCAGATTTTAGCCGACCTGATAAAATCGATCTGTTATTGGGAGCTGAGTTCTACCATGAATTACTGTCAGTGGGACAAATAAAATTATCCGACGACCTACCTATTCTGCAAAACACCGTACTCGGTTGGATAGTGGCTGGGAAAGTTGAACGATCAACAATGTCAAGCGTAACATGTGGTGTTGGGATTGAGGAGGATTCTCTGAGTGACATCATAGAAAAATTCTGGCGTCTAGAAGAAATAGAAGAAACCAACAACAGTCTCACTTTGTCAGAACAGCGATGCGTAAAACAATTCGATGAAACAGTTAAGCGAGATACAAATGGAAGATTCATAGTAAGCTTGCCATTTGCCGAACAACCTTCAGCGTTAGGTGATTCCAAAGAACTCGCCTTGCGGAGGTATTTTGCGTTGGAGAAAAGATTAAGCAAGGATGAACCTCTCAGAATTCTGTACACGAACTTTATGGAAGAGTATTTAAAATTAGAACATATGGAAGAAGTCGAAATATCTATGATTGGAACATCTCATTACTTTCTGCCTCATCACGTAGTACTCAAACCAGAGAGCAGCACAACAAAATTAAGAGTAGTGTTCGATGCATCTATGAAAACTTCGACGAATATATCATTGAACGACGTTTTGTTACCTGGACCCAAAATCCAAGACGACTTATTTTCCATTTGACTGCGATTTCGCTTATATCGGTTTGTATTTATTGCCGATATCGAGAAAATGTACCGACAGATTATGGTAACAAATGAAGACAGAAAATATCAATTAATATTTTGGCGCAGAACGAAGGATGAAAGGGTGCGTTGCTATCAACTAAACACAATATGGTACTACTTCTGCACCATATTTGGCAACGCGCTGCTTGCAACAATTATCAACGGAATATACACGTAAATATCCTTTGGGAGCCAAGGTATTAGCTAACGATTTCTATATGGATGACGTCATGTCAGGTTCAAACAGCCTTTTGGAGGTTCAAGACATGCAACAACAATTGACACAGGTCCTGCAGTCAGCAGGCTTCAATCTAAGAAAATAGTGCAGCAATATAGCAATATGCCACAACTTTTAAACCATATTCCTCCAAAAGATCGAGCTCTACAATCGGACTTACTGGACAAGGAAGCAAAACATCTCAAAACACTGGGTCTCATCTGGAATCCAGAAAAAGATGAGTTCCTGATAAATTCAACCTTTATTCAACACAGTAAAATAACAAAACGAACGGCATTATCTGAAATTGCGCATATTTTTGACCCGCTAGGTCTTATTATCCCCATGACAATCATTGCAAAACTGTTCATCCAACAATTGTGGAAGCTTAAGATAGATTGGGACGCGGCTTTACCAATGGAATTACACACTACTTGGGAAAAGTATCGTAAAGATTTGGAAGCAATAAAGGACATAAAAATTCCAAGACATGTCTTTTCAAATAAGATAGCAAAGGAGACCCAATTACATGCATTTGCAGATGCATCGGGAAAGGCTTACGGTGCAGCAATATATATCAGATCAATTGCGAATAATGGTACGATAACCGTTCACCTACTTTGTTCAAAATCCAGAGTAGCACCAATAAAGAAAAACCGGTATAATGAAGCCATAAGTGAAACGACAATACCACGCTTAGAACTGTGCGCAGCCAAATTAGCTACAGAACTAATGCAAAAGGTCACAAAGGATCTTAAACTTGGGGAATTGGAATCTCATTATTGGACCGATTCAGAGATCGTATTAGCTTGGATCAATGCTGATGCAGGCAGATATCATAGCTTCATATCAAACCGAGTCAAGAAGATACGATCTTTATCATTACCACATCAATGGCGTCATGTTCCAACTACATCAAATCCAGCCGATATTGTTTCAAGAGGGATGTCAGCCACAAAATTAAAATACCACCACATTTGGTTTTATGGACCACTGTTTTTATACGGACCTGAAATAAAATGGCCAGCTGAATTCAAGGCTAAACCCACCAATTTAGACATAAAAAAATCGAAATTGGTAATGACAGCAACAATTGAAACAGACGTTATGTACAGTATAAATCACCGCAACTCATTTTCACGATTACAAAGGAAATTAATCCACGGCAATAGCCAATTGACTACTTTATCACCATTCATAGACTCAAAGGGTATCTCACGCGTGGGAGGACGATTAGAAGCTGCAGATTTGGATTACGACACTAAACACCCGATTTTGTTACCCTACAACGACGAATTCACTAATATATTGATTACAGAAACTCATTTTCAAAATCGTCATATAGGACCACAAGGCCTACTAGATAAAATACGTCAAAAATTCTGGCCCATTAAAGGCAAAACTATGGTCAGAGCAGTAGTACACAGGTGTATACATTGTACAAGAACAAAACCGAAATTAATGACGCAAGCAATGGAAAATTTTCCTGCAACACGTGTCCAGCCAGCTCGACCTTTTGTTAACGCCGGAGTTGATTACTTTGGACCGGTGTGGATTCACTTCAATATTAGAGGAAAACGACCCCGGAAGGCATACGTTGCGGTATTCTGCTGCTTTGCAACAAAAGCAACACATTTCGAAGTCGTGAGTTATCTCACCACGGATGCATTTATCGCCGCCCTTAAACGATTCATCGGAAGAAGAGGAAATTGCCTTAATTTTCATTGCGATAACGCCACAAACTTTGTTGGAGCAAAGAATCAACTGACGGAGCTGCAAGCGGTTCTTTATGATCAAGTAGCACAAGGGAAGATTACAACCTTTTGCAATAACAAGTGCATAGCGTTCCATTTCATTCCCCCACGATCTCCACACTTTGGTGGCCTTTATGAGGCGGCAGTAAAATCTGCGAAATACTTTCTAAAACGGAATCTGGAACCAACAAAATTAACTTATGAAGAATTAGAAACACTTATGATTGAAATTGAAGCTATTATGAACTCTCGACCGATAACACCACTTTCATCAGATCCGAATGACCTCGCTGCACTAACTCCTGGACACTTTATAATTGGTGACGCGTTAACTAGCACTATTCACCCTGCAGCCCAAGTTTTTGGCAAGGGTTTGGAAAAACGATGGAAGACAATAGTCGCGCTTAAACAACAATTTTGGGACCGATGGTCCAGCGAATACTTAAGCCAACTACAACATCGCCAAAAGTGAAAGCAGGAAAATCGCAGTATTCGAGAAGGAATGATGGTGATTTTAAAGGAAGACAACTTACCACCTCTTCAATGGCAACTGGGAAGAATAACCAAATGCATACCAGGAAACGACGGTTTAGTGCGCGTTGCGGAAGTTAAAACTAAAACAGGCATTTTTAAACGTGCCATACATAAACTTGCACCTCTGCCGACTGAAAGTGAAGAAGATTCGCACACTACACCCGTAGCAAAAGCACACTTCAAACATTCGGAACCATTAGTTGATCCTGAAACAGTTGTTCATTCTAAACCAGTGATTCATTCAGAGCCAAAAGAAAAAACATTTAAGGAAATGCAAGGTTCTAGTCGAAATTCCAACATTTCAAGGGTACAACCAGACATACCTAAGAAAAAAATAAAACACTCGCTGGGTTCTTCAATAGCGATGGTCCTGATGACGCTTATGATCCTTCCGTTAAACAACGGATCACCTATACAGTTAACCCCTTTTACGTCACAGCCTGGAATTTACTTTGAAAACATTGCAAGGGCAAATATCATAGCAAGCAAATGGAACATTATAGCTTACTTTGATATGATAAATTACAGTCAAGAACTTGAGATGGTGAAAAAATCATGTTCTTCACTTGCAGATTTATGCAAAACAATGGCGCATAAGGAACAGTGCAGGAAAATAACAAGCCAAATTGAACACTTGATGGATGACTTATCAAAGGGAAGTGAGCTATTATCACCACCCAGCAACAATCAAAGGCGAGTCAAAAGAGGAGCTCTGAACATTGTAGGTGGAATCGCACATTCACTGTTTGGTGTCCTAGATTCCGAATATGCAGAAGATCTGTCTAAATTAATTGATGGGTTACAGGACAATGAAAACATCCTACTTACTCACATCAAAAACCAGACATCCTTTCTTCAAACAACCGCCAACATCATGAGTCGAACTCAAGTACAGAATTTGCATCAATTTTGGACAGTTACATCCCAGATAGACGGCCTAACAAATCAAACCAACGCTATTTCGAAGGATCTTCATGAAGAAAATCTAGCCCAACTCTTCTTATCAAGGGCTGTCCAAACTCTAACTTCAATAACCAATTTTCAACGCGTTCAGGGGGCACTTTCAGATATCATAACTCATAGTCAACATGGAAGAATCAGTCCAATTCTTATGCCGTTAGCACAATTGCATCAAGAACTACAATCAAAACGAGAACATTTACCTCCTTCATTGAATTGAAACTTCCGGTGTCCAATGCTGGATTTTCAAAAATTTATAATATAATGTCAATTGAAGGAAAAATTCTGCAAAGGTATGCGATTTTCAAGATCAAGTTACCATTAATAATCCCCGAAGAATTCGAAGTCTATCGAACAATCCCTGTACCTGTATTGCAAGAGGACGGATTCGCTGGAATACAACCCTCTTCACCATTTCTATTGATCAAATTGCATCGAGACTTATACTACGCCCTATCGGAAGAAGAAATGAAGGCTTGCTCATCAAATCCTCTGGGAGGACTCCTATGCAAACAAAGAGGTCCTCTTCACCACAAAGGATCCATCGCTAATGCTTGTGAGCTAGCATTGTTCAATCACAAGTTTGAACCTAACAAATGCCGTGTCAAGAAGATGTATGAAGGCCCTCATTGGATTCAACTATACAGTGCAAATTCCTGGATGTATGCACTCTCTGAAGAAACAACACTAAATTTAGTTTGTTACAAAAAGACTTCTCAAATAACAATCCACGGTACGGGCATTTCCAAGTTGCAGAGTGACTGCATAATAAATCAAAGGTTTTTAACCATCCGAGGTCATAACATCTACCCATCAGAAACCAGACTGTCATATGTACCACTCCTCAATCTTACAGATGTCAAAATCTCAACACAATAACTTCTCACAAGAAAACAACCACATGCTTACGAAGAATATTCAACAGATCTTGAAGCATTAAAGAAAAATCTTGAAACATTTCGAGAAACTCTCCCAAATAAATTAGAACAGCATGAAATCCACCATACTAATGGACATGCTGGAATATTAATAACGATTTCAATCGTCATCTTTTTAATCACCCAGTGTTACTGCAAGAAGAAAAGAAATAAGATAAGCCAACCAACACCTCAGCCGAGGAAACATAGTGCAAACATCACCATCCCGAGAATGCAATCAACACCAAAAGGCATTCCATCAGAAGCTAGATTTAATGTAACTACTGAAGAATGAACACGATACTTATTTTATTTTCCTTTAATAAATAGTAAATTGTTTTCTTATTAAATTTTAAATCAAAATTTGTATTTGTATTTATAGTTCTTTTTCTAAAAACATTATATGTAATTTGTAAAACGAATCGTTTAACGTGGGGCAGAATGTTCGGGTTGCCTTTCATTATCTTTTATGCAATAAGCAGTTCATTCACTCAATAATAAAAAACCATACACATAATTGATTTATTTTCATGCAAAATAAACGATACACATTGTTTGTGTACTCGGGTTGATAAACTGATGGTAAACAAAGTCATGCTTTTAATTATTTTACGAATCTCAGCATAAAAGACAATGAAATGTGAGCTTGACTTTTTTGCCTCAACTGTAATATATATTTTTATAAGCAATCAATGTGATTAATTTTGGTTTAGTAATAATTGTCTAATAAGCAATATTTTTCTATAAAATGTTGCTATCAATAAAGAATATTATGAGTTAATTTCAAACCATCAACCAAGACTTTTAATTTTACTTCCAAGTGAGTCTGCTTGGAAAACCAACCTACATAAATATAAGCGATACATGAATCGTTCTAAATTAGCAAGCACCAGCAGGTTCTAGGTTTATGTACCTACGAATCGCATATATCAACGACAGCAGGTTCTAGGTTTATGCACCTACGAATCCCATATATCATCGACATCAGGTTCTAGGTTTATGTACCTACGAATCAAGTGTGGACAAAAGAGTCCAGACTTTAAACAGTATTTTTAATTTAATTTGTGTATAATGTACTTTTCTTAAAAGAATTTATAACCATCATTTGGATTTTTGTTTGTTTTTTTTTTTTTTGAAAATCTTTTAATTAGATTAGAAAAATAATATTCATACATGTACATATGTATGAATATAAATTTGTAAATAATTTCATAGATACCATAGTTCTTATACGACTCAGAAAACTCGTTTAACATTATATAGACATGTGTTTTATTGTTTATATTTAATTCTTTAGTTCTATATTTAATTTGAAATTTACATAATTCCGAATGATATGTTAAAAAGTGCTGCCAAATATATTGTTTTATACTTTTAAAAACATAACTTGCAAACTATCGTCAACGTTTTTTTTGAATATTGTTTTCTGTTATTTTATAATGGGTCGTGATATGAAATTATAAAGTTAAAAAAAAAACACTGACTTCGTAAGTTGAAACAAAAATATACAGTTATTTTTAAAATAATTTAATTTCTATTTATATTCTAGCACCATTATTTTACCTTATTTTCCTTTTCGGATAAACGAAAAATATAACCTTTTTGTTTTTTAAATACATTAATTATATTATATTTGATTATATTTCAGATGAACAGACAATTATTGTTGTTTTTTTTTAAATGTATTAACAATAAGACTTTTTTTTTAAATATGCATTAAGGGATTATATAGTATTATGGATTATATTTATTAAATATTTCTACAATAATGGTATTTTATTTTGATTCAAGGCAATCTTCTTAGAAAAACATCTCTTCACTACATTATTATACCTCAATACATACTATTTATTTGTGTGTTGTTCCTGTTAGTTTTTCAAAATGTTACATAAATAAATAACTTACAATAGGTACACATTATTTGTCTTGAGTTCTAAATGTTTTGCTTGTAATATATGTATGTTATATTTTTTTTTTCATTATTAGGCATCATCCACCTACTCAGAACTTTAAACGCAAGCATACCGCTACGTTCACAGGTTGGTACTATTGGTGCATCTTTCTTCTTCTGGATGGGGGTCGGTCTCGTTTCTAATTCCACGCAAAGTGCTGCTACCTCAGTACATATCTGCAGTGGATGGATGACGCAACAGCATGTTGTAGTAGCTCTACCAGACAATGCTTTGCTCCAGACGTTAGTAAAGGCGAATTGAAACTGCAAATCCAGATTTCAGAATCCGTCTCGTTTCCTGACACGGGGATGCATTTTACAAATTCCCCGTGGCTTATCAGTCCAAAGTAAGCGTTGTTCTCTGACACGGCGATGTATTCATAATGGCTATCTAACATCATGTCCCACGCCTCGTTGAAATCAGAGGGTACATTATACATCCTTTGGAGTTCGTAACGAAGGTCTTCGGGTAACGGGATCGTCACTTTGATTAAAACGTTTTCCCCATCCAGGAAAACAGACGTTTTAGCAATTTGATGAAGGATAAAAGCGTTTCCGAATGTCGCCCTCCCATTTGAGGCTATTTGCCGCAGAACTTCGCTGATGTTGTTGGAGTTTAAAATGAAAGGGTGCAACCTGTTTTGGTATAGGTCATCCAGGATTGACAATTCGGTTGCCTGCCGGTGCTGAAGCTCTATTACTTTTGACATTAATAGAGAAACGATATCGGTTATGTCTGATTTAACCTGCAGAAGGATGATTTCGCTCGTTAAGTTACTAAACGTTTTTGCGATGGACTTGCTAAACGTTTTAAAACCAGTTGTAACGTTCTTCATTTCGTCCGCCAGCTCTTCTATAGGCTTACTTAGCCTTTCGTAGTTCGAAGAAATGACGGAAACTTCCTGATGTAATAGATGGAAAGTGTCCTCATCGTCCCTTTTCAGGGTGTTAAGCTGACCATACACCTTGCGTGAATCCTCATTATCCATAGTACCAAATGCCCACTTAGAAAATTGTCCAACGAAGTCTAAGGCTCTCTTATTCCGTTTTGATGTTTTTTGACTCTCAAATACTGAGTTCAACCATTCCGCATTTTGTCTCAAAAGAGCAATATTGACTGCTGACTCTCGTGCTATTTTGTTGCAGAAGGCATGTAGACTTTCCGTAGTTAGTCCCTCGCATACACTTTTAGCTTTTCCTCGCAGTTTTCGGATATCGCCAATATCGTCGAATAATCCAACGGCGTGAACTTCGTCAGGATCGTCCAAGTATCCTTGTAGATTACAACTGTTCCAACACGTTCTAGCAAAATGGGTGAAGATTCATTAAGCTTCTCGATTCTGAACGGCAATAACGTTTGTTCGGAGTCTGGGGTAGGGTTCGGTGATGCATTTTTGATAGCGATTATATTAATTATAGATACTATAATAAGGTTACTTATAATATTAAATCTTTTCATTTTTGACAATTTTTTTTTATATCTATGAAGGTTATTCTTTTATTATTCTTAAACAAGGTTTTAGCTCGATCTTCTGAAAAGGGAAACAAAATTATTAACTGAACATAAAAAAACATATAAATGGGACTTAGGAACAACAAAAACGAATTTTTAATTATAATAAGGTTTTAAGCGGTTGTTATGTACCTACCTGTTCGTTTTCTTGTTTATTTTTATTGTGGTAATAACAGGGCCATCGATCGACACAATATCGTATGGTCCTATCCATTTTTCTGAGAATTTATTTTTCCTAACAGGGTTTTCAAGTAAAACACTTTGCCCTACATGGAATGACACACACTTGAGATGCTTGTCGTAATGCTTTTTAGCCATAATTTTTGCTCTTTTCAAATTCTCGTTAGCTATTTGGTGACTTTTAGTAAGCTGGTATTTCAAAGAACAAGGATAATTGTCGCTTGCATATAGTGGAGCAGCCTTTTTTTCAGATTCGTTGGCATTTCAAATTGGAAACCAAATAAGGCGTCAAGAGGTGTCAACTTAGTTGCCGTATGAACTGTATTGTTATGCACGTGCATAGCTTGTCTAAGCCACTGATCCCAATGCTTTTCATCGTTAGCGAAAAAAGACCTTAGATACTCAGCTAATGGCCGATGGCTCCTTTCTAGGGAACAATTAGACTGCGGGTGGTATGCTGTAGTGTGCATTTTCTTTATTCCAAGTAATTTGCAGGTTTCCGAAAATACTTTAGAAGTAAAATTAGCACCATTGTCAGTTACAAGAACTTTTGGTATTCTATAACGCGTTACTATTTCTTCATAGAATACTTGAGCTACTCTGGCAGTGCCGCGCAATTCATAAACTTTGTCAGATCATCCTGAAAGGTAAGGATGTATCTATTCCCTGAATATGATGTGGGAAGACCACACACTATATCCATATATACCTTATCAAAAGGTAAGGATGGAGTGTCAGTAATTACCATGGGCATTTTAGTAGGAGGCGAGCTTTTATTTTTCTGGCAAGCTGGGCACCTCTTTACATAGTCTAATACCTGTCTTTTCATACCTTTCCACCTGTATTGTTGTCTGATTCGTTGAAAAGTCCTTTCACCACCTTGAAGACCTTCGAGTGCTGAGTTATGAAAATCCTTTAGCACGGTTTGGATTTCGTCTGAATTGGATAGAAGTTTCCAACGGCATGAACCCTTTTTAGCCAAGTATGGTTTTCCATATTCCGTGTCAGTGCTTTTGGTCTTCTTCTGTGGTTCTTGACAACTTACATTGTGTTCCCTTTCTTTAGCGGCTTGTGCTCTCGTTATTGCCAGACACTGACTTTCACTCTTAGGAATACGACTCAGTGCATCCGCGTTAGTATTTATTTTGCCGGGTTTGTACTCAATTTTGTAATCGTATTCTGAAAGCTTATGGTGAAAATTTACAAGACGAGTTGTTGGGTCTTTCACGTTAAATACCCCTTTCAGTGATTGATGATCACTGTAGACTACAAATGGTCGCCCTAGTAAATAAGTTCGAAAATTTCTAGTAGCCCATACAATAGCTAAAAGCTCTCTTTCTATGGTCGAATACCTCTTCTCAGCCGGACTTAAGGATCTACTGGCATAAGCGATCAGTCTATCTTCTCCCACTTTTCCCTGTGATAAAACCGCACCCAAAGCTTTACCGCTAGCATCGGTTGTAAGAATGAATGTTTTTGTAAAATCAGGATAGATAAGAACGGGTGGAGATGTTACGCCTGCTTTTTTTGGGATGACCAAAAGAGGAGAATTCCAAGGCGATTTACTAGGAGAAATAACACCATCCTGAAGCATCTTCTGGACTTGGGAGTTAATTTCGTCTCTAGCAATTAACCTGTATTGCTTTTGATTTATTGGCCCTTGGTCCACTTTCACCGGTATTTTGTGTGAAAGAACATCTGTATGGCTTAACTTGTCACAATCCAAATGAAAAATATCGTTATACTGGATGCATATTTGTTCGATACAAGCTCTTTCCTCGTTATTGAGGTTGTTGCCAAGGTTTATAGCAATTAATAACTTGGCAACCCTTTTCTGAGGTTCTACCTCACTGAGCTTGTGGACTGACTTCATTGTATCAGTTAATATTTTAAATTGGTTGCTGTTCTTGAATTTAGGCACAAAATTGGGTTCTACGGTGTATGGCTCACTTGTACTGTTCAGAATCGGAACAACAACGTGACCATTTCTAACCGTAGCAATGGTATTTGCAAGATAAACTCCCGGTTTTAACTCCTGGGACTCTACTAATACCTCCCGCAGACCTGTTTTCAAGTGAAGTTTAACCAATTTTCGGGTTCGTGCTTGGATATTTATAATAGTATTTTTATTAACCTGGGACCAGTTCTTAACAGCATTCAGAGATAATAGTGGTATCTCCGCAATTACTTTCCCTCCGTTATTGTCCAAGAATCTAAATCGTTTTGCCACCGTGTCAATAATGGAGCGATTCCATAAAACGTCGCGACCCAAAATACCGTCGGCAGGTATGTCTTTTGAATCACGTATCACGTGCAATTTTGCCTTGACTTTAACATCTTTGGACAAAGGGAAAACTGTTGACAGGGTCCCTAATGTCGATATAACCCCTCCACATGCACCCCCTAATTCTTTGCTTTCATTTGCCTGAATCTGTTCGGTATGTGCGAGTGCTGTTCTTTTAATTAAACTGATGTCTGCACCAGTGTCGACCAGCATTGTTATGGAACCAAATTTTGTCCCGGTTAATGGCAGATTAACGAAAACATCATGACTTTTTCTTTTACGCATATGCATAAGACTATGCCTTGTTGGGTTATTATATTTAATTAAGCGACTCAGCTTCACAGTTATTACCTTGATAATATTTTTGGCCAATTTAGTGACTTTTAAACTAGTTTGCCCGATTATTTGAAGGTCAACAAAACTGAATTCTGACTTCAATGCGGATGCTAACATTTTTATTGTTGTTGCATATAATAAGCTAAAGAAGTTAAATATAATACCCATGTAAAAGACTGAAGAGTTTGTGCTTCGTATTATCTCTGCTCGAGTTGACTTATCCGAGGTTTGAAAGGCACAGTCTACTAATTTTGGCTGCGCCCTCTTGAGTTTCCCTGCTTTTTCTTATTATAATAACGCTTGTAAGGACACTCCTCCTCTGAATGGCCAATTCGAGCGCACCAAAGACATTTAATTTGGTTCGAGGGGGTTTGCACGGCGAAGACTCTAGACTTTGGACACACATCTAATGTGTGACCGTAAGATGCACACGCTTCACAATAAGGTGTGTTTTTTCTTTGACGGCATTCTGCGTAAGTGTGATTTTGCTTACCACAGAACCCGCATTTAATGTTGAAGTCTTGCCGCATTCGCCTTTGTTGTTTACCCAGATTTGGATCTGGGGGAGACTGAGAGTGATAAAAGTGCTGGTAGTCATTTTCTGCAATTGACACATTGGCAAAAGGGGTGTCAGCATAAGGAACAGGTTGTTTATTTAAGACTTGGTGATTATACAAAGGAATGTTAGGTGCATGTTGAAGTAGGTGAGATACCTGTGAACCAGAGTAACCCATAGATATTTGTTGAGGTTGGTTTGGTGGAGATGTAAAATTACTTGAGTAGCTGGTAGGTATTGTGGGCTGTGTATACTGGTAGGGTACTTGATACATGGCAGGGCCTAGTAAGGTCGGGGTATTTTGACCACCTCCCATGTAGCCCCTTGGATTGGGTTGAAACAGGAGTGAAGTTTTCCTAGCTTGTTCTGCCATCTCATTCAGATCAGTACTCGTACTGGTTAGCATGAACTGCCGGAGAGCCAGATCGACTAGTCCTGTCTTAAAGGTTGTGATGACGGTGTTAACAACCTCCCTTTTGAGTCCACCCGATTCTTCTTTTGTGTAGATCGCGTCAATTATCTCCACCGCTGTGGCCTGAAACCTTCCCAAGCGCCTGGCAAATGCTTTTACATCCTCTTCAATCAATTGATGTGATTGCCTTAACTCGTTCATTACGCTTTCCAGTGTTTTTGGCACTAAATAGCAATCTTTGAAGAGTTTTGACAGATCTTCAATTGTATTGGCAGAATTTGAGCGGAATAGCTCCAAAGTATCTCCCACTAAACGCGTAGATATTAAAGAAACTAATATCTCATCCTCCCCTGGCTTAATGGTTTTCAATGCCAGATCACAGGCATTAAGAAACTCATAAACTCTGCGTGGGAGTTCATGGTTACGCTCTCCAGAGAAAATGGGGACCAGCCTCGAAACTACCTTGCTTATATTTTCAAAAGACATATTAAATGGCAACTCAATTTTTTTTTTCTTTCTTTAAAAACTCGGTTTCCTCTATGAGGTCGTTAAGTTGGGCCTCAAGTTGACTTTTGGCCATTAACTTAACAGAAAAAAAAACGATTTGACCCCAAATAACTTAAAAAAAAGTCCAAACCTTTCCCAACTAATTAGTAATTAAATGGCCAGGTTAAAACCGCAAAGAGAGAAACAAAACAAAAACTTCAAGAATAACTAGGAAGCAACACAAACAAACAATAACAAAAAAAAATATTCATAAGAGTTAAATGAAGAAAATATACTTACCTATTCAATTCCGTTGATTAGACTCTGTATTTTTCACTCTTTGTTATTTATTTTATATTTTTGACTTGCCACACACTAATTGATCTGTTTTTTTTTTATTTTGTCGTAAATTATATTTTTGGCAACATTCAAGAGTTGTTACTTGTCACTTTTTTCGAATCAAAAGCACCATCAAATGTATAAGTTTTATTACTTTAAATTCTTCTCGGTATCTTAAATTATATTTTCTTTAACTTACGCGTACGTTCGCGTAACGGCTGCGCCAAAATGTTATACGTTATATGTCAATTTGCGATTTAAAAATAAACACGACCGTTCACTCTTACTTTCAACTTCAGACTCACCAGTCAACCTCTTTAATCCAAACTTACTTGGGTCATCCACTGCCAAATGCACACTTAGCACTTCCTGGTTATTTACCTCTTGTGCCAATTGCAAAGGTGAACCAACATTGCTGCGTATGCTTTTGCATAGGCCAGCAATACAGTTTCGACACAGTGCAATGGCTTGAGTAAGTTCAACGCAGGTTGAGCCAAGTGACCCAAATGCAGGGCACAACATTTCAAGTTTTTCTTCCAGATGCGACTTTAAAGACATATAATGTGTAAACTTTACATTTAGATATTTGTATTAGTCAACTACTTCCACTTCCGACCCACTGAAGTGCCAAATTCACTCATTGCTCTTCTTTCCCCATTCCTAACAATAATAAGTTTTGATTTTGCTAAATTGACCTCTAAGTTCCATCTATGACAATGTTCGGCCAGACGATTAAACATATTTTGTTGGCTTTCTGGATTTTCCGCTAGAATCGCAATGCCATCCGCATATATTAGGACTTTAAGGATCACTCCCCAAAAATTTACTCCTCCGGGTAGCTCATCTTGAAGGTCATTTAAAAAGAAGGAAAATAAAAAAGGACTGAGAACACAACCCTGTCTTAAGCCCAAGAAGTTCGAAATACGTTCACCATCCCAAACAGAGGATTTGGTATTTTCATAGATATTTTTCAGCAACCTAATTATCTTTGATGACATTTCTAATCTGTGAAGTTTGTATGTTAAGGCTATATGTTAAGGCTATCTCTATTAATTTTATCAAATGCTGATTTTGTTGTATTTATATCAAAATTACCCCATAATACCCTAATGAACTAGTGTAATGCCATCTATGTAACACATATTGTAACACTTCTTAAAACAAGCATTACCAACATTAATATTATACCAAATGTATTTGACACATATAATTATTGGATTTAATCTATTCAAACTTACAATAAAGTAGTCTGTACAGAATAACCAACGTGTTTTTTATTAG